>PISX010006553.1:0-96500 GCA_004024625.1 Mellivora capensis | reverse complement strand
GACTTTTAAAAGTCCCGATTTAGTGCTCCGTTGCTCCGCCGCTTGCCGGGAGCCGGCCCCTCCCCCGCGGTCTATCCTCCCGTCGCTTTCGATTCACTTCTCCGCCGGTCCTACCTTTCAGAAAGTGGTCGATTTCCTGTTTCCAGAATTGCTGTTCTTCCTCTCTTCGATCTCCCGTTGGATTTGTAGGTGTTCGCAAGGTTTGATAAGCTATCTAGCTGATCTCCTGCTACCTGATGTCGTCTCAGCTGCTACTTCTCCGCCATCTTGCCTCGGACTCTTTTAACTGGCTTCTGACTTAGATCAGGTTCCCTAGGAACTAGACTTTGAGGCAGAGACTGGAGCACAGGAGATGTTTTGGGAAGCACTCGCTGGAAAAACACTTGTAAGAGATAAAAGAAGCAAGACTGGGCAGATAGAGAAAATAAACCACAAAAAAGCCTCAATTAAAACTAGGGGGAGATCTGCATGGCTCCTCAGTGTTAACCTGTGCTTGTACCCTAGGTCAACTAGTCATTGAATGAGGACCACCCAACTGGCTAACAGGAGTTCCCAGAGAGGGAGTCAGCTCTACACTTTTGTTAGCAGCCAACCAGCCCAGCCTCTGGGGAAAAGAATGCCTCATATTTAATGGGAGGTGAGTCTGCGTTGAGCACTGCAGTTTGCCACCACATCCCAATTTATAAATGAGGAAGCAAATTTGCCCTAAACTGACGGCAGGCAGGGGGCATCAGGAATCAAGATGGCAGTTCTTCCAGTGTAGGTCCCAGGGCGATACGTAGTGCTTGTAAAGCACCTGGGCTACAATCCTATACTTACCACATTCCATTTGCTCTTTCTCCAGTCTCCTTGGGCATTAGTTTCCTAATACAGAAATGGAACATAACAGGCAGTGCTCATCTCACAGCATTCCGGAGAAATAAGGTAATATATTTCATGGTGTACGGCACATAAGAAGCATTCGCTAAATGGTGAAATAGTATTATTTAGGAAACCCTGAGATTACAAGAGTGATTTTCCCCATGTTTCTTTCTTGGGTCATCTCCAATGCATTATGTTGGGGAATTAAACTTTCCAAGTCTCAAGTACCTGCAGTTCAAAGCTCCCTGCTCTTAGGAGCCCAGAGTTTCATCTACAAGGTCAAATGTCTTCTATGGAATGAACATGAAGTAAATATAAATTAATGATTACAGAGAATGTGTTCATTCCCCTAACAAGCATGGTTCTCCTGTGCAAGCACGTCACAGGACTAGGAAGACCCAGGAGTACCTGTCAGACTTGTGAGTTTAAAGAAGTTGCTTAGGGACGCCTGGGTGGCTCAGTTGGTTGAGTGGCTGCCTTCGGCTCAGGTCATGGTCCCAGCGTCCTGGGATCGAGTCCCACATCAGGCTCCTTGCTCGGCAGGGAGCCTGCTTCTCCCTCTGCCTCTGCCTGCCACTCTGTCTGCCTGTGCTCGCTCGCTCTCTCTCCCTCTCTCTGACAAATAAATAAATTTTTTAAAAAATAAAATAAAGAAGTTGCTTAAACTCCCAGAATCTAAGTTTCTTCACTGATAGTAGAACCTTCTTCAAAAGGTTGATTTTGGGGCGCCTGGGTGGCTCAGTGGGTTAAGCCTCTGCCTTCGACTCAGGTCATGATCCCAGGGTCCTGGGAACGAGCCCCGCATCGGGCTCTCTGCTCAGCGGGGAGCCTGCTTCCTCCCTCTCTCTCTGCCTGCCTCTCTGCCTACTTGTGATCTCTGTCTGTCAAATAAATTAAAAAAAAAAAAAAGGTTGATTTGAAGAGTACATGAAAGCATATCCACATGTAAAGAGCCAAGCAAACTGGCAGGGGGAACTGGCTCTTTAAGGGCTTCAAATTCCAAATAATAACTTCCTTTTTGTTCTTGAGACCCTGGTCCTAGTTCTAGTACTTAATTATTCTTCTCACAGACCTGTGTGGAATTATACTCCCAGGGTTTAAAAATCAAACAAACAAGATATCACAAAACCTCTTTACCTTATATAAAGAGGAAGTGCAGTTTTTTTTAATTCAACAAAAAAGGACATAAAAATTGTAAAAGAAAAAATTGTATACATTATATGAAAATAGTTATAATGTGCTATATTACTTATAGTAGAAATAGTGCTCCAAATCTTTGATTTTGCCATGTTAACGTCTTTGAGCCATAACCCTGCACCCTGCTATACTGTTGTACTAATGTTAGTACAGCACCTGAGGGCAGGGATTATGACATCAGACAATTTACATTCAAAACCTAGCTCTGCCACTATGTGATGAATTAAGATCCCTAAGCCTCAGTACCTTATTTGCAAAGTAAACATGAACAGTAGCATCTAATTCATAAGATTTTTTGATGAACAAATAAGATAATGCATGTAAAGCTGCTTTATGCAGTAGCTGGGATTTGATAAGTCTTAACAATATAAGCAGCCATCATTTTTTTTAACACCATATTAGTTTGTCAGGGCTGCTATAAGAAAATACCACAGATTGGGGTGGCTTAAACAACAAAAATGTATTTTCTCAGAGTTCTGGAAACTTCAAGTCCAAGATTAAGGTGTCAGCAGGTTTGGTTTCTCCTGAAGACTCCCTCCTTGGCTTATAGATAGCTGCCTTCTTCCTTTGTCTTCACAGGGTCCTTTTTGGGTGTGTGCATGACTGGCATCTCTTCCTCTTCTTACAACGACACTGGTCATATCGAATTAGGGCCCCATCATAAAAGCCTCATTTTAATGTAATCATACCTGTAAGAACTTATCTTCAAATACAGGTACATTCTGAGGTACGAGAGGTTGGGACATCAATATATGAATTTTGGAGGGAACCAAATTCAGCCCTTAACAACCACTTACTATTTGTTATCTACGACATGTCAGGCACAATGCCAGAAACCACTTTCTTCTGGATTTGCCCCAAGGGTGTTCTTAGCTATACTTCATAAATTCTTTTACTCATTAAATCAGCTCCTTTAGCAGCTTACTTACCCTTATGTTTTTTTATCAAAATAGAATGTCTTCCTAATTATTTTAGATACAACATGTATGTTCACTATAAATGCTCAGACATTATAAAAATATACAAAGATAAAAGGAAACCTACCAATAACCCACCATAAAGAAATAACCACTGTTTCCAATTTTGTAGATGGCCAGAATTTTTTCTTTTTCTGTTCAGACGCACAGAAATTTGTTATTTTCCTGTACTAGGATTATACCCTACCTCTGTCCATATTTTTCACTTTAATTATTTTAGACAATGTTTTTCATCTCAAGAAATAAGTTGTATCACAACTTTAACACCACATATTTCATGGTAGCTCTGTTTTTCAACCAACATTAACTTGTCTACAGTCTTTCAGCTATTTAAAAAAAAAAGTTCAATGAGCATCCTGGTTAAAGTATCTTTGTCCTGATCACTTCTTTCATATACTTTCTTATATAAAAGCATAAAAAAAACCTTAGATTCGCTTATACATATTTCCAGATTTCACTCTAGAAAGATGTTCCAATTATACTCCTAAGTGCTAACAGGTTAATATAATTGCCAGGAAACGTGCTGATTTTGCATCAACCCTTTTCTACCCCCTGCTTCCCCCAACTATAACCATCTTTTTGAGAAGCCATATAATATTAATCGAACCAATATAATATGGCCCTTTCTGCTCAGAGTGAAAGGGCTTAAACAGATGATACAATTTGCAAGTAACACATGGAAACATATATCCAAGTGCTAAATTGCTTGTAGTACAGATGCTAAGCACCCTGGGAGGCTCAACTTATTTCTTTCTGCTTTTAGTCCCCAGTCAGGGTTGAAATGAAACAGATCCATGAGCTACAATGTGTTTAATGCATTGTACTGAAGGAACACTTAATCTTCTGACTCAACTTTGGAGAGATTGAAGCAAAAATAGCCCTACCAACTATCTCTCTGCTTTCACCTGGCTCCATGATTACCCTTACCCGCTAAATGCCAGCCACACTGGCTTTATGTTTCTCTAGTATTAGGCTCATTGCTAAATAAAAGGCTTTCCACTTGCTCTGTCTCACCCAAATGTTCTTCAGCCAAGTCATCTCCAATGGTTTCTTCCCACTATTCAGGTGTTGGTGCCATTCATTTCACTTATAACATCCTCAGGAAGGCCCTCACTGGTGCCCCAATCAAAGGCACCTTTAATCAACTCCATTAACTGTCTCTATAGTACACACCATGGGTGAGAATTATCTAGCTTATTGTGTACTTGTTTTGCCTTGGCCTGTACACATTAAAATGCAAGCTCAATGAGGACAGTAATCTTGGCTACTTCACTGTATAGAATCCTATATTTTTATTTAACATATACAGTATTCCTTGGACTTTAAGACACACTGTTTTTCACATTTAAACATCAAGGTGTGTATTATACCTAATGTCATTCCGACAGCAATTGAAATATAATTGGTATTGCTTACACATGATCAGACTTGGTCATAGCAGCTCATATTTTCATCTCTTCATTGGAGTTTGGATAGTGTTGAAACTACATGTGTAGAGTTTAACTACCATGTAAAATAGCTTTGAAAATATGTTACAATTCTGCATTGACTTGAAAGACTGAAAACACAGAAAGTCATAGAAAAAGAGTACCAGTAACAGAACATACATTTGATATTAGTCAAACCAATAATTATCACAAGAGAAAGGGTCACATCTTCATATTTTCCTTCAAAACAAAAAGAAGTACATTATGGGGCTAATGAAATGGAAAGATACAAAAGTAGATTAAGATGTATTACATGTGAAAGCTGTGTCTATTATCTGTCAAACAGAAAATATATAAATCACAAACATTTTTACATCCGAAAATGGAGCAGAAAGAGAGAACTTTAAGTAAAAGTAGACAAATTACAGTCAAATATAGTTTATAGAAAAAGTAGAAAGAATATCAGGAAAGACATGGAAGATTTGAAAATCACAAACAAACTAGATTTAATTGGCAGTTAAGAACATTCCTCCCAATAAAAGCAGAGTATATAGCCTTCTAAAGTGTACATGGAATAGTTACAGACAGAGCATATTCCAAGCCATAAAAAATTCAGGTCATATACCACTGGCTTACAGCACACACAAAGATAATTTCAAAATGGATTAAGGACCTACACATGATACCTGAAACTATAAAAATCCTCAAAAGGAGCACAGGCAGAAATTTCTCCAATATCGGATGCGGAAACTTTTTTCTAGATATGCCTCCTAAGGTTAGGGAAACAAAAGCAAAATTAAACTATTGGAACTACATCAGGGTGCCTGGGTGGCTCAGTCAGTTAACCATCTGCCTTCGGCTCAGATCATGACCCCAGGGTCCTGGGATTGAGCCCTGCATCAAGCTCCCTGCTTAGCAGGAAGCTTGTTTCTCCTTCTCCCTCTGCCTGCCACTCCCCCTGCTTTTTCTGTCAAATAAATAAATAAAATCTTCAAAAAATAAATAAGTAAACAATTGAGACTAGCTTCTGCGCAGCAAAGGAAATAATCAACAAAACTAAAAGACAACCTACTGAATGGAGAAGATATCTAAGTAAACACAAAGGACCTAGAATCTCCAAAACAACTTTGAAAGTTGAGGACTAACATTATAATTATAAAGCTACAATAATCAAAAGAGTGAGTGATTACCATAAAAATAATTAGGTCCATATAACAGAACAAAGAGTCCAGAAATTAGACCCAGACATACATAAACAACTGATTTTCAACAAGGTATAAAGACAATTCAGTGGAGAAAGAAAAATCTTTGAAACTTGTGATGGAAGGGAGCCTGGGTGACTCAGCAGCTGGGCGTCCAACTCTTGATTTGGGCTCAGATCATGATCTCAGGGTCATGAGATAGAGCCCCACATGGGGCTCCACTGTAGGTGTGGAACCTGCTTCAGATTCTCTCTCTCCCTCTCCCTCTGCTTCACACCCCCCCACCCCCATTTGCATGCTTGTGCTCTCTCTGTAGAAAATAAACACATAGCGATGGAATAATTGGCTATCCATAAACAATAATAATAATAATAATTAATAATGATAATAATTTTGATATATACCACATGCCAAAATTAACCCAAAATCAATCACAGACTTGATATAAACTGAAAATTATAAACCTCCTGAGAAAACCTTTGTGACTTGGATTAGGGTAATTTTTCTTAGATATGAAGTTAAAACAATGCTCAATTAAAAAACAAATTGATAAACTGGACTTGGTATTAGTATTCTCCAGAGAAACGGAACCAATAGGATGTATACATAGAAAGAGATTTATTGTAAGGAACTGGCTCATGCAATTATAGAAACTAAGAAGTATCAAGATCTATAGTCAGCAAAGCTGGAGACCCAGTTGATATGTGATTTCAGTCTGAGTTCAAAGACCTAAGAACCAGGAGAGATGATGGTGTAATTCCACTTGAAAGTTAACAAGCTTGAGACTAAAGAAGAGCCACTATTTCCATTTGACTCCAAAGGTAGGAAAGGCCAATGTCCTACACTCAGAGCAGTCAATTAGGAGTTCCCTCTTCCTCACAGGAGGTCATAGGGCTCCTACATCAGGTATAACAGCACAACCTGCTTTCCTCAGTATACTGATTCAAATGTTAATCTCGCCCAAAAACATCCTCACAGACACACCCAGAATAATGTTGGTCCAAATATCTGGGAACCCCATGACCCACTCAAGATAACACATAAAATTAGTAATCACAGACTTCATCAAATTTAAATTTACTCTTCCTTAAAAGACACTTAAGACAATGAAAAGATGAGCAAAAGACAGGGAGAAAACATTTTATTCAGAATAAATATTTGTAGTCAGACTTGTATTCAGAATATATTTAAAAACTCTCAAAACAATAAGAAACCAAACAACCCAGTTTTGTTTTGTTTTTTTAATGAGCAAAAGATTGGGGCACCTGGGTGGTTCAGTGGGTTAAAGCCTCTGCCTTCAGCTCAGGTCATGATCCCAGAGTCCTGGGATCGAGCCTCGCATTGGGCTCTCTGCTCAGCAGGGAGCCTGCTTCCCCCTCTCTCTCTACCTGCCTCTCTGCCTACTTGTGATCTCTGTATGTCAAATAAATAAATAAAATCTTTTTAAAAAATGAGCAAAAGATTTGAACAGAAACGTCAACAAAGAAAATATATGAATGGCAAAGAAGCATATGAGACAATGTTCAACATCATTAGTCATTAGGAAAATACAAATTAAAATCACAATTAGATACTACTGTGCATCTACTTAAACGGTTAAAAAATTTTCTTAATGACCATACCAAATGTTTGTAGGAATATGGAGGAACTGGAATGTTCCTATACTGCTAATGGGAAAGTAAATGGTAGGATCACTTTGGAAACAAATGGGAATTTTCTTTAAAAGTTAAATATGCACCTACCATATGATCCAACCATTACTCTTCTAGTTATTTACTTAAGAGTATATGTCTATTCAAAGATTTGTGCACAGATGTTCATAAAAGATATGTGTAATAGCTAAAAACTAGAAACAACCCAGAAGTTCATCAATAGGTAAATGAATGAATAAATTAGTATATCATACAATGAAATACTACTCAGCAATAGAAAGAAATGAATTATTAATATACACTACAAACATGGATGAATCTCAAAACAAGTAAGCTGAATGAAAGAAGCCAGAGCATGAGGATGTGGAGAAAAATTGTTCTGCACTGTGGGTAGGAATGCAAACTGGTGTAGCCACTGTGGAAAACAGTATGCAGCTTCCTCAAAAAATTAAAAATAGAATTACCTTCGCGTCCCTGGGTGGCTCAGTCAATTAAGCCTCTGACTATTGATCTCAGCTCAGGTCTTGATCTCAGAGTTATGAGTTCAAGCCCCACACTGGGTTCCACACTGGGCAAGGAGACTACTGAAAAAATAAAATAAAATAATCACACTACTGAGTATTTAACTACAGAATATGAAATACTAATTTGAAAAGATATATGCACCCCTATGTTTACTGCACCATTATTTGCAATAGCCAAATGATGGAGACAGCCCAAGTATCTATCAATAGATAAATGGATAAAGATGCGGTATACGTGTATATATATATATAGATAATGGACTATTACTCAGCCATAAAAAAGAATGAAATCTTGTCATTTGCAACATATGGATGTATCTAGAGGGTAAAATGCTAAGTGAAATAAGCCAGTCAGAGAAAGACAAGTATTATATGATTTCACCCATATGTGAAATTTAAGTAACAAAACAAATGAACAAAGAAAAAGAGAGACAAACCAAAAAATAGACTTAACTACTTAACTACAGAGAACAAACTGATGATTACCAGAAGGGAGGTTGGTGGGGGGATGGGTGAAATAGGTGAAGGGGAGTGAGAGTACACTTATCACAATGAGCACTGAGTAGTGTATACATTTGCTGAATCACTATATTGTACACCTGAAACTAATATAACACTGTACATTGAAGAAAAAGAAACCAAAAATAGTACTTATTGCATAATATCATATATGTAAAGTTATAGAAAACATAAACTAACCAGTAGTAATAGCAAGCAGATCAGTGGTTGCCCAAGAACATGCTGGGAATAAAGGAAAGGTTTGTGCAGCTGGGGAGATAGGGATTACAAAAGGAACCATGGAAACTTCTGGGGATAAGGAATGTGTTCAGTATCTTAATGTGGTGAGGTTTTCATGGGTGTAGCATACATCAAAACTTATTATATACCTTGCAGTTTATTGTATGTTATTTATACCTCCATAAAGCTATTACCCAGAAGTGCATGCATCTCTAATATGACAACTTAAAAAGAGAAAGTACAGATTAGTTCCCATATCATATATAAAAACATGTTATGTGGAGAAAAATATGACAATAAAAAAGAGATACAAAGAGTATCTTATATGAAATATCCTCACTATGTCACTGCCCTATGACATAAATTTCTCTTCAAATTAAAGATCTGGTTCATAGGTTAACAAAAGAGAGTTCCCATTTTCTGAATTTTTAAATAAATATTTTTAAACTTGTAAGATTAAAATCACATTGATTATAAATACGTTTAATTGATTTTTTAAAAGGTAAAAAATGTGAAATACGTAAAGCTACCCAAAATTGTTAGAGATTTTTTCAGATAATTAAGAAAATATATAATCATATAAAATTTGTAAAGTATAAATGTGTAAATTATATACATTTAAAAAGTAGATATAAAATAGTAAATAAATTCATATCCCAAGGCAACTACTCTTTGTTTAAAAAAAAAACTAAAAAGACGGATATCAAAATGTATTTGAGCAGATAGTTGAAATCACAATCTCCACACTGTTTACATTATTATTTTTTCTTAATATTGAATTAAAATATTTCCTCAATCACAACAGAAACTCTGCAATAAATTTGTCATTTTGACTATTTGATTTGAGATGGTTTTAGTACATCCTAGGTGTGTGGCTATTGTTCTTTGACTTTTTTAAAGCTTTGACTGCTCTTAATAAATAACATAGATTGGAAAGATAGGGGCATAATCTTAATTCCACATTTTGTATGTCCCTCACCATTCAATAGGACTAGAGAAAGTTTCTGGTATTTTCTCTGCAATTTGAAGTCTTTTTTGGGCTTAGTATAAGTAGTTGTAGGTCAACATCTCAACAGCTTTCTATAAAACACAAAATAGAATATGTCCAAAATGCTATATTTTTCAGGACTATTAAGTTCCAATGTTATTAAGCTCAAACTTGAACTAGCCCTGTAGGGTGAACTGCAAGAAACACACTCATAAATTCTATGTGAATTCAGTAGCATTCACTTGGACAGTCTGCATACTTCTTGAATATTCCCAAGAGGCTCGTTTCTGCTTTGGATTCTTCTCCTAACGTACATACACTTATTTATAAATTTTATATATATGCAAGTCTATCCTATGAGTACAGGATAAAAGACCTTTTTAAAATATAAACTAAAAATGAAAAGACCCATATTTTTAAAATAATTATTCAATGTATTATTGGAATAAGGAACCTTTTCACTGTCATTAAAAATATATAACTATGACTCAAAGGTCTGGATCTTAGTTCAACTTATTTCAAAACTATGTTTTAGCAAAGTTGAACTCGCTATCTCCCACAATGCAGAAAACTTTAAAAAGGAAAAGAAAGAACATCATCAGCTTGCTAAATAAGTCATAATACTCATTTACCAATCACACAGGGTTTACTTCATGTTTTGGATGAATCATTCTTAAATATCTTGCAAAGGTGATGATTTCATACAAGCTTTAGTCTGTATCTCAAGGCAAAATAAACAGAATGCAGTATATTAATAATCATGTCTGTAATGTATGTATTAAGTAGTTTCCCAGAAAATTTCTTTTTTTTTTTCAGTCTACTTCTTGTTTGACTTGATTAGTTTGTTGTTCTTAGCCTCACTCTGCATGCCAACAGGCTTGTAGAGGAATAAAAAGAAATGTGACTATCATTTTCCAGTGTTTGCTTTTTTGCTTGCATTATTGACATAATTTGAAATTCATGATTCTTCACAGTAATCCTTTTTAACAGTTTTATTGAGGTATAATTGACATACAATAAATTGCATATATTTAAAGTGTACAATTTGATTCATTTTGAGATATGTATACACTCAGGAAACCATCCCCACACTATCTTGATTATGCAGCTCCACAGTAAGTCTTAAAATCAAGTCAGATATTCTTTATTCTTCTTTTTCAAAGAAGTTGTGGCTATTCTAAGTCCTTTGCATTTCTATATGAATTTTACAATCAGTTTGTCTATTTCCACACACAAAGACTGCTGGGGATTTTGACTGGGATACCACTGAATCCATAGATCAATTATGGGATAATTTACATCTTAACAATTTTGAGTCTTCTTGACCAAATATCCATTTTCCTATCAAGTATTGAGAGAGATGTATTAAAATCTATGACAAAAATCGTGGAATTGTCTATTTCTTAGTTGCAGGTCTGTCAGTTTTACTGTCATGTATTTGAAGATCTATTATTAGGTGCATACACACTTAGAATCATTAGATTCTCTTGATAAATTGATCCTTTGTCATTATGAATCACCTTTTTCCCTGGTAAGAGTCTTCTCTGAAATCTACTTTGTCTGATTTTAAAAGAGTCACTCAGTGTTAGCATGGCAGCTGTTTCCATTGTTTTACTTTTGACCTATTACATTACATTTAAGTACTTTTCTTGGGACGCCTGGGTGGTTCAGTTGGTTAAGCGGCTGCCTTCGGCTCAGGTCATGATCCCGGCGTCCTGGGATCGAGTCCCGCATCGGGCTCCTTGCTTGGCAGGGAGCCTGCTTCTCCCTCTGCCTCTGCCTGCCACTCTGTCTGCCTGTGCTTGCTCTCTGACTCTCTCTCTCTCTCTCTCTAACAAATAAATAAATAAAATCTTAAGTACACTTCTTTTAGGCAACATACACAATGTCCTGTTTTTTTTAACCAATCTAAAAATCTCCACTTTTTGCTTGATATATTTAGAGTATTTATATCTAAAGCAATAATTCATATAATTAGGTTTCTGTCTTGTTTTCTATTAGTCCTATCTTTCACATTCCTTTCTCCTTTTTTTCTGTCTTTTATTATATAAAGTAAATACTTTTATGAATCCAATTTATTTCCTTTGTGGATTTATGATCCATATTCTTTGTCCTTGTTATTTTAGTGGATTTTTTATTTTTTAGAGCTCTCAGGTTTATGTTATTCACCTTTAATTTATCATAGTCTGCCTTCAAGTAATATTATACCACTTCATATATAGTATAATATCCTTATAATAGTATGCTTTCTATTCTCTGCTTCCCTCTTTATGCTGCTGTTGTCATATTTTTTGTTTTTACATATATTATAAAGCCACACTATGTTGTTATTTTTGCTTGAACAGCCAATGATCTTTTAAAGGTATTTAAAAATAAGAAATAAGTAAAATTTTAAATTGAAATAAATAAAATTCTGTATTTGCCCATAGAGTTACATTTCCGGTGCTCTTCAAAGTCTCCTACAGCTCACTGATGCTTCATGCATTTTTTTATTCTCTTTTGTCTTTTTGCTTTGTTCAGTTTCTACTGTTATTTTTTCATGTTTACTAACTTTTTTTCTACAATGTCTAATCTGCTGTTAATCCCATCCAGTGTATTCTTCATCTCATGCATTGTGGTTTTCATACCCAGAATTTCTAGTTGGATCTATTTTAGATCTTCTATGTGTCTAACTAACTTTTAGAATATATAGAATACAATTATAATAAATGTGTTAGCGTTCTTGCCTATAATTCTAATACATGCCAGTTTTGAGTTGGTTTTATTTTTTCTCTCATTACGAATCATATTTCCCTGTTTCTCTGCATATGTCATAAGTTTTCACTGAATGCCAGAAATTTAGAATTTACCTTATTGGGTACAGGACTTTTTGTATTCTCATATTCTTGAGCTTGGTACTGAAATGCAGTTAAGTTACTCTAAATGGTTTGATCTTTTTGAATTTTCCTAATAATATTCATTAGGTAGCACTGATATATGCTCAGTCCAGGGATAATTACTCCTCACTACTGAAGTAAGAGCCCTCTCTGTAGTCTACCAAATGTAGAGGATGGTAGGTCCCATCAGAGCACCAACATAGGCAAGATAGCACTATTCCCTTGAATAGTCTGTGGAAATTTTGGAAAATTCAAATATATAGTCTAATTTATTCCCTACCCACGCAGAAGCTGGGATCTTAGGTTTTCCACCTGCTTGCTTGATGTGGAGCCTGAAGGAGGGGTTATGGTGACTGTTTCCATGCTAATAGAAACCACCATCTTTGTTCTCACTGATCCTAAGGTGCCTAGAACATGCCAGGTCCCATCAGTGTGCCAAGACAGGTAAGACAGAAGCCAGTATCTTTAGCAGTGCCCAGAAAAGTTGGAACATTGACTTACAGTTGAGCTCTTTTCTCTCTCCCAGGGAGAAGCTAGGAGCTGGGGGTTTCTTCTGGTTTTATGGTGCTGTGTCAGGAGTAGGGTTATGGTCAGAGGGTGTCTCAATTTTTCCCAACCACTTCAGTATATGGCTGGTTTTGCACTCTCCCCAGGTACGGGAGTCTTGCAACTAGTTTCTAGATTTCTCACTAAAGGAATTTGTCCATATATTGTTGAACCAATGTATTCAAGAGGGGAAGGAGGGCCCCAGGCTTCCAATTCCATTACCTTGATGAAGTCACCACCTAGTCCTCTCTTAAATGACAATTTAATGTGGATCTTTTGTGTGATGGTCAACAAATGCACAGAAAACACTATGAATTGAGCTAAATGCTATAAAGCAATATAATGCTTTTCACTTAGAGCATTTACCAAGGAAATTGACTGACTGTATGAAAAGGAAACATTTCCTTGAGAAAGTTAATAGATGATGAGTAGAGAAAAATGTCTCCAAGAAAAGGAAGTGTTCCTCTAAAGAACCTGTAACAGGGAGAAGTGGGGAACGTTGGAATCAAGAGCAAGCATGAGGCAGGATGGTGCCATGAAGGTAGCCAGGGTCAGACCATGCACAGTTTGAAAATCATAGTAAGTATTTTGGACTTTCTTCTGAGAGCAATCAGAAACCACTAAATGATTTTTATCAGAGACAACACAATCAAATTTGTGTTTTGAGAAGACTGGGTTTTTTGTTTGTTCCAGAAAATCAAAAGGAAAAGGAAGAAGGAGGATGGAAAATCTGGTAATCTTTGACCTAAATTAGTATACTGGAAGGGAAAACAAAGAATACACTAAGAATCAACCCACAGAACACACAGGGTTGGGATGTATTACCCTCCTTGCCATGAAAGGGTAATACTCTAGGCAATATTGTATGTGATCAAAAGTGCCCTAGATTGTAGAGTACAACACACTTGGGTTCAATTCCTGGCCACTTCTTAGTTGTGAAATTCTAGACAAGTTAATTATCCCTATTTTACAGATGACGAAACTAAAGCTCAAAGAAGTTAATCATACCTACTTCACACAGACGCAGTGTGAGAGGAAAAACCTTTCAGTATACTCCTAGCCCCATAATAAGTGCACAAAAAAATATTAGCTCTTAGGGGTAGTAGTGTTGTAAAACAAGGCTGGCTCAAAAAGATTAAGTGATATATGCTCCAGATCACACAGCTTATAGATGTAAAATTGTTTTTAAAAATTATCTTTTCAGCTCACACAGATTATTTAGCAAAAAAATATATATATATACCAATTTATACCACCACACATACACAAAAAAATGCCCATTTCACACTCTGGCACAAACATTTTTTTTTTAAAGATTTTATTTATTTATTTGAGAGAGAGAGATCGCAAGTAGGCAGAGAGGCAGGCAGAGAGAGAGGGGGAAGCAGGCTTCCTGCTGAGCAGAGAGCCCGATGCGGGACTCAATCCCAGGACCCTGAGATCATGACCTGAGCCGAAGGCAGAGGCTTAACCCACTGAGCCACCCAGGCACCCTGGCACAAACATTTTTAAAATGTCATTTAAAAGAACATTATTTTCTTAAATGAGATTTTAAATGATTGTGTTCTATTTCTGGATTTTCTAGCAAAAAAATTATTTCAAACATAAATGTTAACATCTGTGGTACTATATAACAGTAGAAGTCTAGGTCAAAGTTTACACTGAGAAACAGACTGTAGTCTGCAATATTATAAAGTGAAAATATCTGCTGTTGTGTCTTATTATCTATTACCATTTTGCTTTTATTCTTCATATGAGTTGATAAGGGCTATATTGTTTTTCAAAATAATCTATATTGGCAACTTCAAATAGGGATCCTGGTGATTGCACCTACAGAAAGTCCTTTTGAAAAAGCACATGCATGTTCACTGACCTCCTAAGAAGCCAATGTACGTTACAGTTTACCCTAAAAATATGCTGACCACCATCACATTGACCATCAGTGGGAGATTTTAGGGAGTAGCAATTTCAGTCAGGGATCCTCCTCACTGTTTATCTATCTCACCGTTATATAATATGTCAGTTTCCTTGGAGATTTTCCAGAAATTGAACACTATGAAAAAAAATGTTTATAATTAAAATGATTATCTCGTCTGATTAAAATCCCAGTAGATGTACTTTTTAGGGACAAAATTCTTTGAGTGTACTTGCAATTGGACATTTTTTTTAAGTTTCTTAATCATTTACATTTCCTATGCTTGAACCAATGTAATAACAAAAATTATGATAGCTGAAAATTCCTTTTATTTGAGTGTAAAGACCAAATACTATGAGGATGAACAGGACGCAGACAGAACCCTGTTTCCACTTCAATTCATTTTGCTGCCTCTTTAGACAAATCACATGAAGCCAAAAAATCACCCTGTCTGTAATCAACAGCTCAGTTTCTAATACTGTCACAGTTTTCTCTGAAAATGTTGCCTGAGCACTTGAAAAATCATCTTAAAATGTATTTTTCAAGTGGCAGGCGTAATTGGTATAACATGAATTAGTCCGACTAATATTCAGACTGATGATGTTTATTTTGATCTTGTGCAGACCCTTACCACACCGTTATCTGTAACACAAATATGGGAAAAGCTGATTAGTGATTACAGGAGATCTAACTTAACATGTTGACACTGACCCTTGAATTTTTCTTTTCGTTTGAAAAACTGAGTTCAGCTCTTTGAGCCAGAGTTTGGTAAAATGGAGCTATTCTTTGGATGAGGTACTATCTAAGGAAGTTTTCAGTTGATGTTTTATGAATCTCTGCCCAGATCATGTGGGAAGAGATGTGCCCCTACAGTGGAGGTAATGTTAAGAGTTTGCAAAGACCAATCTCATAGGTGTTTCGTATGCATAGCAAAGGAAATACTAGTGTGTATATATTTTTTTAAGATTTTATTTATTTATTTGTCAGAGACAGAGAGAGAGAGAGAGCACAGGCAGGCAGAGTGGCAGCAGAGGCAGAGGGAGAAGCAGGCTCCCCACTGAGCAAGGAGCCTGATGTGGGACTCGATCCCAGGATGCTGGGATCATGACCCGAGCCGAAGGCAGCCGCTTAACCAACTGAGCCACCCAGGCGTCCCAGGAAATACTAGTATATTAACATGGATATATCCACAAGATGGAATTCAAAGTGGACAGGTAATTATTTTTTTCCTTATGATGTTTATTACCTTGGGTTTATAATTCTGAATTAAACATGCTGCTCAAACCCTTCTCTAGTTTTACTCTGTTTTTATTTTCCCCCTATCACCAGTGCCCATTTCCTTTCTCCTCACTACTCTCAACTGTGTACATAACTTTGTAAGACATTCAATGTTATTTTATGTGTGTTTGTTTTCAGCTTACATAAATGATGCTTAATTAATTTATAGTGCAAAACTATGCAACTAAAATCAATACAAGTTTTATTACATATACCCAGTTCATTGCTTGTGATATTTTACTTATATTATCAGAAATAGGCACATAGATTACCTCAAATTTTTCATTACCACAAATATTATATAAACAAATTGAAATCTAAAGATCAACAAAAGAACCATGTTAGCAGGAAGAGATAGTCCCTTGAAGAAGGAATGATACAATAATCTTGTCTATAATCCCCTTTATAGACATACATGATATTTTTTTAAGATCTATTTATTTTGGGAGAGAGCATGCAAGTGAGGGAGGGGCAGAGGGAGAGAGAGGGAGAGAATCTCAAGAAGACTCTCCACTGAGTGCAAACCCAGGCACAGGGCTTGATCCCACAATTCTGATATCATGACCTGAGCCAAAGCTAAGAGTCAGGTGCTTAACCAACTGAGCCACCCAAGCACCCCTATGTAACATTTTTAATGGGATAGATAATGAGAAGTGGGGACTGTTAGTCTACAGATCTGTCATTCCTAATTTTATTACTGTCAAACTCTCAAAAATGGCTGTATCATTTTTTTTAATATCTCTGCCAGCAATACAAAAAGGTTTCCATTCATCCATATTCTTCATCAAATTTGGAACTTTCTGATTTTCTGTTGTTTTTCAATCTCATAGGTAAAATAGTACTTCACTCACTGTTTTAACTTGCCTTTTTCCCATTACAGTAAGCTTGAGTATCTTTTCTCATACTAGTTTGGCTATGTAATAGAATAAGCTAGGCCTTGTTGAAATATCAGTGACAGAACTCAACAAACTTCTATCTTCTGTGTTGGTCCACACTCCATAACAACCCTCCTCCTTGTGGCTGCTATTGGCAGCTTACATCTCATGACTCCGAGCCATCACGAGGGGGAGAGAGGACAGAAAACACACATCAATTCCTTTCCACCTTAGCCCAGACATGACCTATGTCACTCAGAGACCATCAGCCAGAACAAGTCACTTAATTCCAAGGAAGCCTAAGAAATGGAGAACACTGCATGAATATTTTGTGAGTACTGTCTGCCATAGTGACTTAACTTTCCAAGAAGTCTGTATGCTTTGGCTTGCTACAATGTTTTTTATGCCTTCATAATAAAAGAAAAAAAAAACATGTAAGCAATGATCAAGGAATCAATTTTCTCTGTCACTGCCAGATATAATCATGTCATTCCTCTGTTCACAAGCTTTCAATGGCTCCCCACTGCCTAACAGGCTAAACTTCTTGGCCTAGTTTTCTCTCCAGTAATAGCAGATCAAATTTAGAATGACTTTTCAATCCCATAAATTTTTTATCAGTTTTTATTCAATCTTTGCGTAAATTGGAGGATAGTGGTGGTCCCTTAAGAATTGGTATAGAACTGAATGAAATTTAATAAGGCTCCTGACAGTTATGTGATTGTGATTTGTAGAGCTTTCATTTTATAACCTTAAGCAATACTGACCTCAGAGAAGAAAAGATAGAATGAGAGACAAAAAGAATGAATATGTTATTCACCTTTGTTCTAGTCTTCCTACTTGATAACCACCCCAATAAAAGCCTAAATTAATTTCTGAATTAAACTCACATTTCCTTTTGAGAAAGCGGACTCATTGTTAAGACATTTCTTATACAATATGCAAGAAAAGATGACAGGTATATGGATTTTGCGATGAGCACATTGACAGGTAATATAAAAGGCACTGATAGAAACAAACAAACAAAAAATAAGAGTCATGGGTTGACTCTCAAAAGGACAGCCTAGGGAATTTGGGAGGTCCCTTTAACATAGCCAGTTTTACTTTGAACCCCAAGAGATGGCCCTGATTCTCTCAAGCAGAAAGAACACATTTTGAAACTATGCTCTTCAATTATTTCAGTTGAGCACACAATACAAATAGCTCTTAGGTGAGCTGAAGTATCTGAAAGTTTGTAGGCCTGCTTTTTAAAAAAAATTACCTCTGCTAGATTTTGTAAAATGTCATTTCAATTATTTTTGCACAATAGCATTGCAGAAACAACACTTCCTCTGATTAGTTTGACACGTGGTAATTTGGGTAGAGTTTAACTTTATTTATCTTTGACTAGAACAAATTGTCTCTCTGCCCTTGTTTATACAAAATGCTGTTATTTTTTCTCCTTTCATTTGTATAATCTGTGGCTTGGTTTCATCTTAAATGCTTATAATTGTACATTGAGGCAGGCTTTTAACTGCATCAAACTCACAGCTAAGAGAGCAAATGGTGTGCAGAGGAGAGGTGGGGAAGATTCAGTACAAACATGAGACGTGTTACACAAAAGCCAAGGATAATTTTTTTTTTAAATACTCCAACAGAACAATGAACTAGCAAAGAGTTTCAAACTTAAAAAAGAAAAGACAAGAAAAAAGGAAAACTGAAGAGGAAACATTTCTAATGCAACTTGGTTCCAATTCTACTTTACACTGATGAATACTTCCTGACTTTCAAGCATATTTCCATAAGTTTAGATCAAGGGGACTCCAAAACGCTGGCCTCGCCCTCATAGGAAAAGTTCACATGTGAAGTTAGACATCCTCCTGAAAGAGCGTTGGCGTATTAAATGATGTTCAGAAATGGCAATCAGCCTTGAGAACGTTTAAACACACACACTATTGTGAATATAAATGTGAATTTTATTCCCTTAATTATGCTACATTTAATTGGACCATACTGGAGTAGATCATAGAATCAGGCAAAACCCAGGGTTTAAAAGTCACCTCCGAGGCTACTTCAAACCACAAAGCTTATTTATTTTCTCTCTCCAACACACTTTATTTTAATTCTGTTGACTTACATTAAATTCTATTCACTGTCGATCTCGCCTTTGTATGCAGTATCTAGATATATCATTTTATGTACAGTCTCAGGACTGAATAGAGAAAATGAAAGAGAAAAAAACTGATTGAGCAACTACAAATGGTCACTCTTTTAAGCCTTTTATATGTATTAAATCTCATAATACTCACAATTATCAAAATTTATACCTATTTAATTTAATAGCCTTAATGTTTACTGCTTATTTTTGGCTTTTATGTTTTATTTTTTATAAACTTAATGATGTCCCTCATAGAAGCTGTGGAAAGATATTCAGAGGAAACTATAAATCATCCATAATCTATGGTCTAGATATTATCACTATTAAGTCGCTATTCATTTTCCACGTGGAAGTCTTCGTTTTCAATGTAATTGGAATCACACGGGTTACACAGTTTCTTGCCCTTCAATTTTCACTGAAATTATATCATCAACATTTTCCTATGTCATTATAAATTCTCCATCCATGATTTTGAAGGGCCCATTATGTTTCATCATTTGGATGCACCATAATTAGTCTGACCTCTCTGGTATTTGGTGGGGGAGGGGGCATTTAATTTGCTTAGGATCTTACTTTCTATGAAACCAGAATACATCTACAATAGTGATACTGTGAATTGCTGTGGCCACAGCCTCCCTTTTGAGGTTATTGCTGTAACCCAGTCGAAATCTAAAGGTCTGCACAAAAAATGCACTAGCATGGGATGAAGAGGAGGGGAGACTTCAGAGAGATAATTGAGAGTCAGCAGGATAGACAGTGCTCTACTCTCTTATGTGTTCTATTATTCCAGCCAAAATTTAAAAGGGTTAGGTTCAAAACATTTAGACATTTATGTACTGGGCTCCAGATCTTCCTAAAGTCTAGTCAAATCTGTGCACAGCTCACTAACTCCTAATATAAATTTGTCTTTTTGGTTTTTTTTTTTTTTTGGTTGGATTATTTTACAACTTGCAACCAAAAGAGACCAATATATATTTATTAGTGAAAAAGCATGTTTAGTGTCCATAACAAAGATAATAACAGGCTCGCTCTATTCTGAGCAGGCTACATCGGGAATAAAGGCAGTTAGATCATTTAAACCAGATATTGAAAAAGTAGGGTTCTTCCACCCAAGACAAGAGACAAGGATGTGGAAGTTTCCAAACAAGTTCCTACAAGGACTGGTCAAAGTAAATGGGAAGAGTTAGCCCAGTGAGAGCTTATTTATAAATGATGAAATATTTTCTTGTGTAAGAGGAAATAGATTTGTTCTATGTAGTTGCAAAGAATTTAGACAATGAAATGTAATTTTATTTAATATTAGGAAGAGCATTCCAAAAGAGTGAAATAAAAAACAGATTGGGCTGCCTTAGGAAGGAGTAAGTTCTCCATGACTAGAATACTTAATTATATACTTAGTAATCATTTGATGGATATGTTAAGAAAGGAAGTCAAGATATTGGCAAAGTAAGAAGGAGGGAGGGAGAGAGGAAGGAAGGAGGGAAGAGAGAGAGGGAGGAAGGAGAAAAAGAAAGAAAGAAAGAAAGAAAGAAAGAAAGAAAGAAAGAAAGAAAGAAAGAAAGAAAGAAAGAAAGAAAGAAAGAAAGAAAGAAAAGAAAAGAAAAGAAAAGATTGATTGGGAGAGAGAGGAAGGAAGGAGAAAGAAGGAGGGAGGGAAGGAGGAAGAAAGAAAGGGAGAGAGAGAGGTAGGAAGGGAAGGAAGGAGGGCTAGAGGGAGGGAGGGAGGAAAGTAATGAAGAAAGGAGGGAAGAAAGAAAAGAGGGAGGAAGAAAGAAAGAAAGAAAGAAAGAAAGAAAGAAAGAAAGAAAGAAAAGCTCTATTGTGTGACATTCCAATTGACTTCCAAATTTAATGTTTGTTTTCTTACTATACAGTAGGCTATTATAACAAAAAGATACATTCTTAAAGTATGAAGTTCTGTTCATTTGTTTTTTTCAGAATGAATGCTGCCTGGTTTTCCTTTGAGGGGCCAGGACAAAAGCATGGTAGCAATGTTACCAACTCCTGTGCCACCAAGATTATTTTCCCCCAAAAAAAGAATGAGAAAATGTCATTGAGAGTGAACACAAATTATGGTTTAGAGGGAAGAAAGTCAATATCCAGGGAGACAGTGTCAAGTCTGGGGGTGAGAAGAGACAAGAAATTTGAGAACAAATAACAAGATCAGGGAACTGTGAGAAAGAATTAGAAAGCAATTGAGAGAATGGGGCAGAGCAAGTGGGTCACAAATAGCTTCAGTGAGCACTGAGCAAGGGTTAATATTCTCTGGCACTTTATGCTAGGCATGGATCTTAAAAGAACAGTAAATGGCTTGAGAAAAGAGGAAATGTGTTTGTGGAGAACATAGCATGGTAATATTTTTTACCTCGGGCATTTACATAAAAGTGCAAAAATCAATTTTAAGAATTTTGATTCATTCAGGAATATAGAATGTATGAAAGAAGTTCAAAAACCTCGGGGAAAAAACACTGAAGTTCTTAAAATTTCAGTGAAGTGCAAACTCACTTAGAGAAATAAAAACCTAGATTAGGAAAAACAATCACGCTGCATTATTTAACTCTTGAGCTCTCAACAAGAGAATCTGTTGCTAGAGGGCGTAGCATGTGTCCTTCAGCCAAATTGAACCCAGAGACTTAGAGACAAAGGACATGAGCTTTGCAATGATAGAGGCAGGAGGTCAAATTCTAGCTTTGCTTTCAGCATGTTATACCTTGTGGAAAATGGCATGACTTCTCCAAGCTTTACCTTTCTCATTTGTAAATTGAGAGTTGTTCCAGAGGTTAAAGGAGAAAATATATTTGATGAGTTTAGCACAGTTCTTAGAACATTGTAAGTTGCATTATAAGTGTAGCTATGATTATGAGTTTTTTTAAAGGTCTGCTGCATGCACCTGCTCGTTAGTTAAAAGCTTACTGGCTGTCAAAGCTTGGCCTGATCTTTTCAGCCACTACCATTACAGAGGCTAGAGATCCTCACAGACTTCCAGCCAAAGGTGAAGTCGATGATGGCATCCAAGTAAGAAGGAACATGCCAGGTTAGAATATGAACTTCGCATTCTGCTTTCTGAGGAACAAAACCAAAATGGTCTTTGTTGTAAAGAGACCTCTATGTGTTGTAACAGTGTAGTGGAAAATGAGTGATGACATTGTCTAAGGGCTCATTAGCATAAACCAAGAACCCAATAGGATTGGGCTCCTCTAGACCAGGTGTGTTTCCTCTAAACCTGTTTTCTACAACACAGTTAAATAGCAGCCAAAATTATTTAATTCAGATCATTTATTTTGATAAAATGTCTTGTAATTCAGTTTCCCGGGGTTAAGACAGTCACTTAATTTACAGCTCTTAGCTTGATAGCATACTAAAGATATAGCAGGACTTGGCAGCTGACCAGGGAAACCGTGCACACATTGGATCAATTTTCAAAAAATGTTTTCAAATTGCAATGACTCCAAGGTACGCTTCATGACATATAAATGATGGCAACGGACCCATAAACAGGAAACTTGGGAGCAGAGAAATAAAGGAAAGGTGGAATGGGATTAGAGAGAAAATTTTTGACCTTCCAAGGAAGGGTGCGGTGAAGAGTAGAGGAGGTACGAGAGGCACATTTCTGATTTCTTTTTCAACATTGTTAGTTGGATGGCTTTGAGAGCTTTATCTTTTCTGAATGCTGCTTTGGTTTCATTTCTTCATTATTTCACAAAGATTTGTGTATTGACTGACAGAAGGTTAGTGAGGTATAAATACACCAGTATGCCAAGTTATTGTTACAATAATATTACATTAAATAACAGATGTGCAAAGTACTTAGCATAGTCCCTGGCACATAGAGGGTATTTTGTAAAAGGTCTTACTCTAAAAGTCAGAGGTGGGGTTTTTTGTTTGTTTTTTTTAAGATCTTATTTATTTATTTGACAGACAGAGATCATAAGTGACAGAGAGGCAGGCAGAGAGAGAGAGAGGAAAGGAAGCAGGCTCCCCACTGAGCAGAGAGCCCCATGCAGGGCTCGATCCCAGAAACCTGGGATCATGACCTGAGCCGAAGGCAGAGGCTTTAACCCACTGAGCCACCCAGGAGCCCCTAAAAGTCAGAGTTTTGAGTATATTTTTCTAATCAGATTTTTAGATCTGACAGACCCACCTTATTCTAACATAAACACTGAAAACCTTAACTAGACAAAAAGATAAAACATGATTATATGTCCGTTGACTTAAAGAGCATCACAAATACAATATATTCATTTTCATACACAGATGAGGTACTAAAGCTGACTAAATTGAATGTTCCATGTTAGGTAAAGATTTGGTTTGATTTTTTAAAAGTATATAAAAGCTAAGATTTGAGAAACCTTCTGAGGAAAATACAGGAAAGTGCTGGGGTAGATCATGACCCATTGGCAGAGATCTTAGTTACGCTTGCTGATGACCATGCAGAAAATGGAAGGTCAGGAATCTTCCAGACTCCTTCTGAGATTCATCACTAAGCTACTTTTTTTTTCATGTCAAATAAGACAATAGGAGTTGAAAGTTCAAGTAAAAAGAACCTCTGTCAATCAATACACTCTTGGAGGAAGTGATTAAGTCCAACTGTTGGAATTTTAGCCAATCTAGACCCTAAATCAGAATCAAGTGCATGGCAGGGAAGCAGAAGTCTCTGTTACTGTTGATTATTTTCTTCCTTTGGTACAAACCTGTAAGAACAAAAGGAAGTGGAGGCAAAATGCTTCCTATTTTTTCAGTTCTATTTCTGTTGCTCATTTGGAGGAAGATCCTGAAGGAGCTACATCAACATACTCTCCAGAGCTGAGCCATAAAATTATCATGGGTAGAACTGAACTACAGAAGCCTATACACTGAATAGAGGTTTAGAGAAACTGCTCTCAACAGACATGGAATCTTCTCATTTTATTGTTTGGGGATGATAAGTAAGAGAGGAAAAAGATGTACAAACTGTAATAGTTTCCTTAATATTCCTTAATATTTTCAGAAGTCAAGATAAGAACATAGGCAAAAGGGGCAATAAATTTGCCAATGGCTTTTCTTTTGAATGACATTACAAAATGGCTTGTGAATCCCCTCAAACTTTTATCTGTCCCAGCCACCAAAGACAAAGATCCAGTCTCTAACCCTCCCATCTATATCCTGCCCTCCCCCAGCTGAACGTCTCATAGCATCCATTTTGAAAGACTAGTGACAGAATATAAGACAAACAAATATAAAAAGCCTCACCTCTTATTTCCTAGAAACTTGTAATTTAAAGTAGGGTTCTTGGAATTCCTTGATAGCTTTCTAGAAATACAGATTCTCCAGCCCCACTCCAGATACAGTGAATCAGAATCTGCATTTTTAACTGCACTTGAGAGGCTGAATAGCCTTTTTCTGGATATTTTCATCATCAAGAAAAACACAACAAAGTCTTCTGCCTGTTCCTCTATTATGTCCAAATAGAACATTGGCAGCCCAAATTGCGAAATGATTATTTGTTAATTGTGCAGGCATTAGATAAGCCCAGCAAGCATTCTGATTCAAATGCATCCAAAATGACTCTGTTCATCAGTAAGAGCACAATTTGTGAATTTACACCTGGCTCACATAAACCATAACTATTAATCATTTGTGGGTCTCTCCTCTCAGGAAAGAGACCCGCAAATGAGAGGCTGCACGTTCATGATGATAACGGTTTGATGGTCTGTTAGCACCCATATTTTGAATTCTAGACTGACTTTACAATAACAAGCCTATTTTTCCTATACTCAGGCTTGTGCCAGCAACCTTCGTGCTTACTCACACTAGCATTTCACTTCTTAACACATCTATCTTACGTTAGACAGAACATGCCTAGGATTTGCCCGTGAGCTTCAACTAAGCATATATTGTGGGTGTCTATGAGAGAAAGGCACTCTGGAAAAAATTCCAATGCTTATCAGACAGAAAAGTCATTACTCAAACATTCCTACATTCATTTCTTGAATAATAAACATCTTCTTTTCTCTTTTCAGGTTTATTTCAATAGTCAATATTTCTTGAATGGTTTTTATGTGCCATACTGGTAACGAGACATATGCAGGCTCACAAATTAACCCTGGGGACATAGGCTAAATTAACAGAACATGATGATGCCCAGTTACATGCACTAACTAGGAAAAGTTTAGTGTGATGTAACTACAGAAAACATTCCCTAATAAAATCCTCAGAGATCAGAGCATATTACCTAGAGAACATGACATTTAGATCAATGTGGACAAACAGCAACTGTTTGATTAACATAATAAAAGGGAAAAGGAAAGAATGTACCAGACTGGGAGGCGGGGAGGGAAGGCACCCAGAATGTAAAAAGGCCTTGAGGGGAGAGCGAACATAAAACAAGTAGGGAGCTAAATGGAGTAATCCACTATGTCTACAGTACAGAATGGGTCACTGAGAAGGGACACAAAGGATGAGATTGAAGGGGTAAGCAACGGACGCATCATGAAGAACTTCACAGGCCATGTTGATGACTTTGGACATGGAACGCAAGAGGAGTTGGAGAATCAGACTGACTTACTGGATTTCTTGGGTTGCAGTCTGGGGAACAGATGGGAGTAGGACAGGAATAGAAGTCGGGGGACTAACTAAGAGAGCCACAGGTTCAGAGGTCAGGAGTGGGTATTTAGACATCTGTCTGTAGAGCTGTTACTTAAGGCTCCAGAGACAAGATCAGTACTAAGCAAATGAAGAAGAGTTTTGGAAGCCCAGAAGGATCTCCTGAAAGGATTACATAAAGCCAGTATGCAAAGGGAGCGAGAACCATGAGGATGGTGAGGAAAAGGGAAAGAAGGCAATACAGGATCCAGAATCATGAGCACCCAACACATACTAGCTGTTCTTTCAGGGTACTACAGACCTCGCTGTGCCACAGCAGACCTTTAAAGAGGACAAACAGGGATAAAAAGGACACCTATTTCACTTTTTTAAATGTCACCTGTCATTACTATCAAAACCTAACCTGAAGGTTAGAAGAATAGACACAAAAAACACCACATTTTGGGTGCAGTGCCAAAATTGATGAAAACTATGTTAACTATCATGAATTAGCCTATCAGGGAACACACAGACAAATGTAAAATATTGAGTAGTCCAGGCTAATAAAAGGTTTGATTCCAATTATCTAAATATTTAAATCTTGCATCTTAATGTGAGAGTGGAAAATCATAAAGTCCATGCAAATTAAGCATGTGAACATATGTAACTTGTTAAGGTATGCTTTACTTTTTACAATAAAAATTGTCTGTGAATTGAATTTGGGGCTGTTAGCCAAATGTTAAATACATTCTCTTGGTATCCAACACTTCTGTCATTAATTAACCCTTGGGTATTATAAATACTCTTCATTCATACCTTCCCATGCAGATTGATCAGACCAACATACTTCGTGGGTGTGGTTGTGTATATGTTTGTTTTCTTACAGCAGAGAAGTGTCTTGGAGCGGTCCTTTTAATTCTTGGGAGGTAAATAACTTCCAAATCCAACATTCTATAACTCTAAACTAGTTACTATCTCCTTTGGTGACATAATGACAACAGAATTTTTGCTCTATTGCCTTAAGATATTATAAAATAGTTTAGTAAGGTTTAAGAGTTAAATCTCATCTATTTTGGCATGGCACCACAATAGACAAGAACAACAGATCTGAAGTGTTTAACTAAGGAAACCACCATGAATTTGGATAACATTTCAAATATTTCCTTATTTTTGCTTTATTAATATTTGCTTTATTTTTCTTTCCAAAGCTAAGGTAGGAGGCACACATCATGTCTGTACTGAGTTGAACAGTATCCCCTCAAAATGCATGTTCACCCAGAATCCCAGAATCTGACCTTATTTGGAAACAGGTCTTGGCAGAGGTAGTCTATCAAGTTACGGTGAGGTCATATTGTATTAGGGTGGCCCTAAGTACCGATGTATTTGTAAGAAGGAAATTTGGACACAGACACATAGAGAGGAGAACACCATGTGAAAAGACACAGAGAGAACAACATATAGCAATGGGGATAAGGGCTGAAGTGATGCATCTACAAACCAAGGAATGCCAAGTTTGCTGGAAACCATCAGAAACTACAAAGAGACAAGGAAGGAAGTCCCCTAAAGTCTTCAGAGAAAGAAATAGTCCTATCAATACCTTGATTTCAGACTTCTAGGCTCCAGAACTAGAATAAGACATAGAAATTTCTATTGTTTAAAGCCGCTCATTTTGAAGTAATTTGTTACAAAGACACTAGGAAATGAATACAATTTCTTTTTACCACTGTATTGAATCAGTTGAATAACAATATGCTAAACCCTCCAGAAACACCCATTGTCCAGACTTGGAAAACTAACCTTGAGAGTCTATTGGATGGAAACTATAGTGGAGAGGAGAACCCTAATCACAGTTTTAAATACACCCAAATGAAATTTTGGCTCAATGTGCATTTTCTTACTCCCTCCATCCTTAAACAACAACAATAAAATGATGCTCTTATTTGAAATCTCCGAAAAGTTATCAGTTGCCCCAAAAGAGTGTCTCATCCTAAAACCTGAAGAAATCGGCCTGAAAATACAACAGGGAAATTCTTCAGTCTCCATCACAAGAGATTTGTATTAACTTTCTAATGCTTCCATAACAAATTACCACAAATTTAGTGGCTTAAAACAGCACCTATTTATTATATCATGGTTCTATGGAACAGAAATCTGGTGGGCTCAGCAGGTTGCTCTGCTGAACATCTCAGAAGACCAGAATCAGGGTGTTGTCAGGGCTATATTCCCTTCTGGAGACTCTAGCAGAGAATCTGTTTCCAGGTTTATCAGTTGTTGATTGAACTCAGTTCCATCCAGTTGTAGATTTGAGGTGCTGTTTTCTTGGTGGGCTGTCACCTGGAGGCCACCTTAGATCCTAGAGGCCTTTCTCCAGTCCTTGTGTGTGGCCCCCCATATGTCAGAACCAGTAAAGTTGGGACAAATCCCTCTCATGACTGTCCATCTCTTCTGCCTGCTCTTCTTCCACAACATCTCTCTGACTGGCTCTTCTGTATTCCTCTTCTATTTACTTTTAAGGACTCATGTGCTTACTGATACTCCAAGATAATCTTTCACTAATCAGCTGATTAGTCATCTTAATTCTACTTATAAAAACCCTTCATAGCAGTACCTAGATTAGCATTCAATTGAATGAACGGAGGACAGGCATTTTGGGGAATATCTTCAGAATTCTGCCTGCACCATGTTTAAAATGACTCATTCAGGAGAGAATATATTCACAAATGACATATCAGATAAAGGTCTAGTATCCAAAATATATAAAAAATTCATCAAACTCAATGCCCAAAAAACAAAAAATCCAGTCAAGAAATGGGTGGAAGACATGAACAGACATTTCTCCAAAGACATACAAATGGCCAACAGACACATGAAAAAATATTTAACATCACTCAGCACAAGGAATATACAAATCAAAACCAAAGTGAGATACCACCTCATACTAGTCAGAATGGCTAAAATTATTGACTCAGGAAACAATAAGTGTTGGCGAGGATACAGAGAAAGGGAAACCCTCTTACACTGTTGGTGAGAATGCAAACTGGGGCAGCCACTTTGGAAGTTCCTCAAAAATTAAAAAATAGAACTACCCTATGACCCAGCAATTGCACTACTAGGTATTTATCCAAAGGATATAAACATGGTCATTTGAAGGGGCATCTGCACCCAAATATTTATAGCAGCAATGTCCACAATAGCCAAACTATGGAAAGAGCCTGGATGTCCATTGACAGATAAGTAGATAAAGAAGATATGGTATATATACACAATACTCAGCCATCAAAAAGAATGAAATCTTGCCATTTGCAATGATGTGGCTGGAACTAGAGGGTATTATGTTAAGTGAAGTAAGCCAGTGAGAGAAAGAAAAACACTATATTAGTGTGGAATTTAAGAAACAAATGAGGTGAACATAGGGGAAAGGAAAGAAAAATAAAAGAAGATAAAAACCAAGAGGGAGGCAAACCGTAAGAGACTCTTAACTATGGGAAACAAATTGAGGCTTGCTGGAGGGGAAATGGGGGTAGGGGTGGGATAATTGGGTGATGGACATTAAGGAGGGCAGTTGTAGTGATGAGCACTGGGTGTTATATGTAAGTGATGAATCACTAAATTCTACCCCTGAAACTAATAAGACACTATATGTTAACTAAACTGAATTTAAATAAAGAAATTTTTAAAAATAAATAAAGAAAATGACTCATTCAAGTAGGCTTCATGAACCATGCCATGAACAAATTCCTAACATGATGAAAGCTATGCTGTCTATCTTGTTGGTCAAGCTGATGGGTCTGAATATCCTTGGAAATCCTGGATTCCAGCAGCATTAATGTAATCACACTATATTCTGCCCCAGAGTTCCCTCCTAAGTACCTCCAGGGTCCTATCTCAGTCCTTTTGTACACTGGAGCTTCAAGTAATCTATCATATATAAAAATGCAATAAACTAAAAACACAACTAAACAAAAAAGGGAGGTGGGTAATTTTCTGCAAACCTAATAGGATACAGTTAAGCCGCATGCTCTCATTTCTGGATCACAGAGGTGACTGACTTGAGTGTGGGGTTCCAGTTTCCTTTCTGATATACTGGGAACTCACACTAATAAAAGGAGCCTGGGTGCTGAGAAAAGAAGAAAACCCAATTTGTGCACTCAGGTTTGTTATTACTTAACTGCAATTATGCTTTCAAGACAGTGTTGCTTTAAGAACCGCCCATTTAATTTCTTAGACTTTGAAAACCTTCTGGTAGAGTAATTGCCTGACACAGAACACCTAGGAGGCAAACTGAAATAAAAAGCCTTTTACTGAGTGGCAAAAAAGAAAGTATTAAATGCTTGATTAGAAGTTCTGTGTCACTAATAGTGAATGCAAAAAAAAAAAAAAAAAGCCAGTTGAATCCTCCTATCTCACATCATGTCTTCTCTGTCATTAGGGAACATGCAAATTCCCAAAGTGGCTTTGAAATTCCGTTTTTCTTACTGAAAATAAGGAAAGGTAATTGATTCATTTGCTCTGTTGAGTATTTTCTCAAGGCAATCACTTCCTTAAAATATTTCTTTATAATGTTCCAGCTTTGTGTCATGTAAAGACTTTGAGCCTGACATACCTGGGTTCGGTCACTTCCCACCATTAAAACCTTAGGTAACCCTTTGAGTCTCAGATTTCTCAACTATTATACGGGAATGAAAACATCCATTTCTAAGATAGTTAAGAGAAATAAAACACGAAAATTATCTGGCACACAGTAAATGCTCAAACATTAAATCTCTTTTCCCTCTTCTCTTGTCTCCTTGTTTATGTTCTAGTTAATCTCTGGCTTGTGCTTGCAGGAGTATTGCAAACAGATTACAAATCCTCTAAAAGCAAAAACTGTACCAATGGGATTCCATGAGAAGATTCTTCGATCGGCACTGAGGAGATTTAGGCCCGAAGTGCAAAAGTGACCTTAATTAAGCCAACTGCCCTCTCTGTGTTGCAATTTCCACAGGTATAAGAGGTTCTTTAACCACTGAGATTGCCTAGCTCTAAAACGTCATGTTAACACCTATTTTGACCTCTTTAAAGGCCCTGCTGAGCAGGAAGTAGGCATTCAATTAATGCTTGCTGACAGCCTGCTGAATGAATGTATTCAATATGAGAGGCTTAATGGCAATAGATGCTAGGGTAGTAATGAGACTAAATTCAAGGCAAATTATTCTTAATTTTAACCAAGAATTTCTAAGAGAATTTGGAAGCAAAACAACATTTTCCCTTGGGAGTCTGAAGACAGTGAATTTTGGCTAATGGGCCATCTTCTATGAAGTAGACTTAGACCCAGGATCTCCAGCTTCTTTCTGATCTCAATGATGTTATTGATTTATTTTGCACTTTGGATTTGGATGGCTACTTATCATGGGGACTCACTATGAGGAAACAATGGAGAATTCCTAAAAGTTATGAAATCTTACAAAGTTCTTATAGACCATGATCTCACATGAACTTCTGAGACGGTAACTAGTATCTGTACTGCATTTTCTTGGGGTTTTTTGTTGTTGTTGTTTTGGGTTTTTTTTTTCTGATTTTTAATTTACATAAAGCAAATGTTCATATTACAAGTATATATTTTGACATACTGTGTTTTGACAAAATATACATCTACAAGTACCATTCCATCACCCCCAAAGTTCCCAGGGTACCTTTCCAGTCAACTTTCCTCACAAAGACAACTACTGCTCCAAGTTCTATCACATTAGCTTAGTTTTGGCTGTTCCAGAAACTCATATACAGAATACACAATAGGCAATGTTCATATCTGACTTCCTTCACTCAACAGAATGTTTTGAGATTTATCTATGTTGCATACATCAAAAGTTCATTCCTTTTTATTGCCGATTAGGGTTCTTTTGCATGAAAACATCACAATCTGTATGTCCAGTCATTTGTTCTTGGACATTTGAGTTGTTTCCGGTTAGGCTTTTATGAATAAGGCTATGATGAAAATTGTGCTCAGTGTGGACATCTCATTTTGTATTTTTCATTGACAAATAAACAGAAATAAAATTGCTGGATCAATGGGTTGGATATATGACCCAATGTAGTTTTGTCCCTTTATTCCCAAAGGTAAAGCTCACAAAATATTTTTTCTTCTTCTGGCCTCCAACCCACTATGAAAAATTTCATTATTAATCTCCAAAAATATGTAATGTGGATTTAGCCCTCACTCACTTGTGCCAGGACCAGGGATAAGTTTTCTGCATGGATTACCTCATTTAATCTTTTTTTAAAGTTTTTTTTTAATTTATTCATTTGAGAGAGAGAGAGAGGGGAGGTAGGGTCAGAGGGAGAGGGAGAAGCAAACTCCCCATTGAACGGGAAGCCCCTACATGGAGCTCACTCCCAGGACCCCAGGATCATGACCTGAACCATAAGCAGACACTCAACCAGCTGAGCCACCCAGGTTCCCCCTCATTTAATCTTAACGGAACCTTGCAATTATCATCATTTACAAAGGCCCTACGAGATTAATAAGGAAGCCATTGTTAATCTTGTATAAGAGTTAGGAACCATTAGAAAGTAACTCCAGAACCCGCATTCTAACCCATTTTATTATACTATCTCCTTTCACAAAGTTTTATCTTCTCAGCAAGACAAACTACTGATTCTTTGGGGCAAAACAATGAGTGCCCTCCTAAGTAGAAATGTTTTAACTCCCAGAGCCTCCGAATGGAAGATGCCAAGGAATCTGATTCATGAGGAGTATCCCCCAACTATTAAGTTTACCAAGTAGGAAAGTGTTAATAGCTCTTAGTTGATGATATCCTCTAACAAGAGTGAAATTTACAATTAAATAATCTTAACTGTAAATCATCTATAACCAAGAACATCATCTCCATGGGATAGATTAGTACTACTTCACATTCTTTAGAGTATGTCAAATCACCTTGAGAACTTGTTAAAATATGTATTTCTGGTTCCCACTATCAGAATTTCCAACTCAGTAAGTCTGGGAGAAGCCTGAGATCTTGCATTTAAATCAGAGAGAGAGAGCACGCACAAGCAGGGGGAGTGGCAGGCAGAGGGAGAAGCAGGCTCTCCAATGAGCAAGGACCCCTACGCAGGACTTGATCCCAGGACCTTAAGACCATGACCTGGGCTGAAGGCAGCTGAGTAACCAGCTGAGCCATCCAGGCCTCCCACGAATTTTACATTTTTAACAATGCTCCCAAGTAATGTTAGTGCTGCTGGTCCTCAGACCACACTTGGTTAGACCACACAGATAGATGATGATGAAGATAGGCAGGCAGGTAGGTACATTGGTTGGTAGTTAGAGATGATAATATCTCAAAATGTGTACCTTTCAAATGAAGCAAAAATCATTTTGAGAAAAAAATCACTACCTTGCTCTTACTTTTATGCTTTCACCACAAAAGAGGAAACCTTCAAAGGGATTCAGTGTTGTATGTGGCTACACATGATTCCTTTCTCAAATACTTTTTCAGTAGTCACATAGACCCCAGCTCTACACAGACCCTTCATCTAATTTCCAGACTTAGTGTTTAATTTCTTTACCAAAGCAAAAGTTTGGCAAATTATTTGATTAATTTAACCTCATTCTTCTTTGTCACTAGAACAAATCCAAATGTCTCCACTGACAAACACCACTTTAGAAAACCCTGATCCTGATAAATGGCTTCCTTAAATGCCTTAAAAGTATTATTAGCATAGATGGTTGTTTGATTCTGAACTCCTGCTCTCCTGAGAGCCATGGGGGTGGGAACCATGATCCAGACTGGGAGTGAACTGCCATGCCCTCAGGCAGAGTGTGAGATTAGTATGTGGAACCAGTATTGGTGACTCTGAATTTTTAAAACCCTTTTCCTTTTTTTTTCCATTTTTCCATTTTCAGGTTCCCAAAGGAGAGCTCAATTATTCACTGTTACAAAAATGGCCATTGATTATCTTGAAAATCCAGGCGAAGGAAAAAAAAAAAAAAAGTAACAATACTGACTGCTCAGCTGCTTAGTCAGTTTTTATTAATAGATATAATTGTCTTTCACACCTTACTAAATAACATGAAAAGCAGAAAAGAAACCGTATTACTGGTGATTTTTAATCAAGTTTCTATAAGTCTCAGTCATAAAGTAATTACTCAAACAAATGAAGGAAGACAGCATAATCCATAACTGCACTAAATATCTATTGAAGGAATAATGTCTCGTTTTAAGATAAAGTACATTAATGATATACAATTCAAGTAAAGCATCTTTTCATGCACTTCATCACTTCATAAAAAACAAATCACAAGTAATTCTATTTAATGATTAGATGTTATGTACAAAATAATGCACCACTACTATATCTACTATGTTTAGCATTAGGATGGATTACATTTGTTAATATTAATAATATTATTAAATATAACTATAGCTCACACTTTTTCTGTGCAAAGCATTTTTTTGCAGCCTACTGAAGTTAATCCACACAACCCTAGTGTTATATTCTCCTCGTTTCTTTTTTAAGAAACTGAGGCCAAAACAGTTTAAAGACCTATCAATCAGTCAGTAACTAGACCTGCCTAGGAATTAAGTTCCTGTCTGCTTGATTCCAAAATCCATGCTTCTAGTCCCTCCCACACTACTACCAGCTGAGGTTCAAAGATAAAACACAGGACGGAGCCTGAGTGTCTCAGTTGGTTGAGCTTTTACCTTGGACTGCTCAGGTCATGATCCCAGGGTCCTGGGATGGAGCCCTGAATTGGGCTCTTGGCCAGGGTCAGGGTTGGGGGGAACTGCTTCTCCCTCTCCCTCTGCCCCTCCCCCACCGCTCCCTACTCCTCCTCACGCTCTCTCAAATAAATAAATTTTTTTTAAAAAATCACACACTTGATATGATTCAGTGCTCAGTGAGAAGACAGAGGTTTTGCTCCATATGTTCTAGCCCAAAGTGGCATATGGGGACAGAAGAGGATTCCATTTAGTGTTCCCTATCATCAGTTTCCCGTTTTCCTTTTTAAGGCATCAACCATGATACCTGAGTTCTATTCCAAAATGTCTCATTGACCAATGTTCCTGCTTCTATATCCTAATTTCTGTTCCTCGAACTTTATTAGTGGAGAAAAGCTGTAACATTGCTTTTTCTGTTACTGTTAAGCTATTATTAAAATATCGTCAGCCTCTTCTTCTCTCCATAGTCTAGTAACACAGATTAGCCAGATAGCTAATCCAGTGACCCCAGGACAAGGAAAGGCATGCACTAAATGGAGAAAACCCAAGAGTTCTCTCTATGTAAACATTTTTCTTCATATTCCTAAAGTGACTCCCCTATTCCTTCACCTCTTTCCTTTCACAATAAGTGTTTTAATTATTTCATCCATACAGGTCACTCTGGTGCCATAGAAAGAAGATGGCCTCTGGAATCAGATAGACCTGGATTTTGTTTTGTTTTTTAATATTTTTTAAATTTAGTTATGTTGGAAGAGAGTGACTGTGAGAAGCGGGGAGAGGTAGAGGGGGAGAGAGAGCGAGAATTTCAAGCAGATGCAAGCTGAGCTTGCTGCCCCAGGCGGGGCTCTATCTATACCACTATGAGATCATGACCTGAGCTGTAATCAAGAGTCAGATGTTTAACTGACTAGAGCCACCCAGGCATCACTAGTCTCGGGTTATATAAGGCTGGTTCTATATTTGAGCAATTTTGACTACACCATTAACTTCTCTGAGTCTCAAATTTCATGTCTACAAATTACTACAAAGAGATGATTTGAGGATTGAAGGGGCAATTATACATAAGAATATGGTATATCAAATAATTAACATTTGCTTACTTCCCTTCTCCCTCTTCTGGGGATGCAAAACAAAACAAAACAAAACAAAACAAAACAAAACATTTTTAAGCACATGCTTACCATCAATAATATCTCAAAGTACAGTAAAGGAGAGAGAGACCTAGAGGCATATCAGTATGGAAACAATGTTAAATAAGCCAGCAACTCATCTGCTTGTTTCTTTCCTTTGTTCAGAAAGTATTTATTGGCTATTTAGTATGCTCCATGCATAAATTCAGTAACCAGACATTGAAAGAGTTGTAAGATGGGGCGCCTGGGTGGCTCGGTGGGTTAAAGCCTCTGCCTTCAGCTCAGATCATGATTCCGGGGTCCTGGGATCAAGCCCCACATTGAGCTCTCTGCTCAGCGGGGAGCCTGCTTCCCTTCCTCTCTCTCTGCCTGCCTCTCTACCTACTTGTGATCCCTGTCAAATAAGTAAATAAAATCTTTTAAAAAATAAAAAAGAGTTGTACGACAAGAGTTCCAAAAAGTGGGGGAAGTAAGTACAAGGGCCCAGAGACAGAAATAACTGATAAATTCAAATATCAGGAAAAGGGGGCACCTGGGTGGCTCGGTGGGTTAAGGCCTCTGCCTTTGGCTCAGGTCATGATCCCAGGTTCCTGGGATAAAGCCCCACATTGGGCTCTCTGCTCAGTGGGGAGCCTGCTTTCCACCCCACCCCACCCCCCGCCTGCCTCTCTATCTACTTGTGATCTCTGTCAAATAGTAAATAAATATTTTTTTTTAAGTCAGGAAAGAAATTAATACAGCTCCAGTGTGGTGAACCTGGCGAGGGGTATGAAATGGCATGACAACAGGCAAACGCTAGGCTATGAGAAGTCTGATACAGTCACTTCTCTGACACTGAACCAGGCATTTCCTTAGAACAAGACGGCTTCACATTTTACAGAACTACATGATGTGAATTTTCCTTAATTTCTGGACGATCCTATTAGATATTTATTACAGTGGGCTTTTTCTTTCCTATTGTTGCTATAGATATTCTAAGTGCATATCATAATTGAAAATTATGACCACAGCATTTTAGACTTTTTAGATGACCCAATCTGGCAGGACCTCATAATGGCTAAAAGCATCACTCTTAGAGTAGGAGCAGCCAAATTTAGATGCTCAGCTAAGGTATGTGCTGGTTCTAAAATGCAGAATAAGCCCTTTTCTTCTCTAGTCCTCTCTCCTTTCTGCACATGAAAGCAAATGGTTCTATAAATTAAATTCTGTACAAGTGCACTTAGCATAACACCTGACACACAAAGATCCAATTCAGGATAGTCACTGATAGAATTAATAGGTGGTATCATTTCTCAAAATCAACAACTCACTTGACTATTGCTCTCAAAATCCAGATGGTATAGTCTTTAAGATAAGTTTTTAACTGTCAACATGTGTATCTGTGGCTTCTCTAAATTGAGTAAAATTATGAGTGAATCAAATATGAGCAGTGATGTTTCTCTGTTTTCATAAAGTTTCATCTTCTGGTAACAGGCATGATTCTGAAGAGTTGTACAGTTATGTTTTAGCAACACAGCCTCGGGCTGGAAGAGCTCTTATGCATTCATTTATCCATTCCTTCACTTACATATTTATTAAGCACCTATTATGTGCTGGACCCTATGTTATGTACTGGCTATAATATAGAAATTGATAAGTCACACTCCTTATGAATAGAGATTATGACTTACATCATACTGGGCTTTAGGAAAGCCTTTCTGAAGGAAATCACATATCCACCAAATTTTAAAGGGCAATTATAAATCTGCAGCATAATGACAGGAGAAAGTATATTCTAGACAGTCCCGGTTGGAAACCTAGTTAGCAGATGAATGGTGATCAAAGACGCAGTGGGTCACAGGGTTTTATACTCAGAAGGACAGACATGAGTACAGGAGTCACGAGGGACATGGGAGGGGCAGATTTAAAACTGAGAGATCAAACTTCCAATGGCGATCATGGTCTTCTGCACTCAAATCTGGGTCTAGCAATTGAAGAGCTTCATGTACTGCCCATATAAAAACTAAACTGTGAGATACCTTCTGGAGAATCTAACAATGAGGGATCATCCTACCTCCCACCACGCTTAATTTTTGCCTTTTTCATTTTGGAGGCTTTAGAGTTTGAAGACTGCCTTCTTTCAATTTAGTCCAAATGTGAAGCCAAACCAAAACAATGGGAAGTCCCATTCTCTAGACTTATATCACCTTTTCCTGCTAGGTTCCCAATGAATTTAATCTTTAGGGGACATTCTGGAAGTTCAGCATGGATCACTCATCCTCTGTTCTCAAGCATAATGCATGACACTATGCCTCCTGATAAAGTCCCTGGGGGAGTACCAAGGTCAGCCAAAATGTCTATGTCCTCAAGGAACATATACTGAACATGCTTATGACTATACCCCAAAAGAGGCAACTGCTATTCTACTTTCTCTGTTCTCATTGGAGGAGATTTTGCAACACTCTCTTAGATTTTCAATTAAATTGTGTATCTGGTAGTCTGTCTTATCACTCAGCAAGTCTGGGAGACAATATTAGAAGCACCTAAAATTACATAGTTGCCCCTTCTAGCTCTAAAATTCAAGAGGTCAAAATTGACCTCGTTTCTCTAACCCCTATAAACTCACAGAAGACTTCTCTCCTAAAGACTTGCGTAAGACTGGTCTCTTAGTCACAGACCTGAACATGTGGCTTGTTAACATCAAAGACGGGGGAAAAAGGTGGAATTAGCATTCAAAAGGAGACGAGCCTCATTATTTCTTCATACCTCCATATCATTAAGAAACATGTGCTGTAGCCTATAGAACATACATAAAATCACTTATCTTCAGGTACTTTTTAGGGAACTTTTTAAAAATTAAGACAAACTATTTTGTTTTTAATGACAATTGAAAGAAACTCTAAATTATATTCTTATTGATCAATATGACTCTACCATCCATTAATGTATCTAATTCCATTTTTTCAAAATATAATTTCATTGGAGAAAAGAAAATAGTTATACAGAGTAAGTTCACTCCCTTGAACATTTCTGGTCATTTTTTTTTATTTCTTTTCAGCGTAACAGAATTTATAGTTTTTGCACCACACCCAGTGCTCCATGTAATGCGTGCCCTCCATAATACCCACCACCTGGCTCCCCCAACCTCCCACCCCCCTGCCCCTTCAAAACCCTCAGGTTGTTTTTCAGAGTCCATAGTCTCTCATGGTTCATCTTTCTGGTCACTTTTTATTCCTTTTCTAAGTTGCTTATACTATCTATCTGAACTATCTTATCAAATAACATGGTAGACAGAATAATGCTTCCCAAATATGTCCACACCCTAATTTTTGGAACCTGGTGAGTATAAAATAAGTTACAGATAGAATTAAGGATTTTGAGGTAAGAAGATTACCTAGATTATCTAGGTGAGCCCAATATAAGGACAAGGGTCCTCATAAGATTGAGAATGGGCAATAGGAAAAAGGAGTTGTTATTCAATGTGCATAGTTTCAGTGTTGCAAGATGAAAATGCTCTAGAGTTCTGATGCAAAACAAATGTGCACACAGATAACACTACTGTATTGCAAAATTTAAAATGTTTAAGATGGTTAATTTTATGTTGTGTGTTTTTTACCACAATAAAAAATGATGAGGGGGAGGAAGGAGTAAAAGAATCAGAGAAGGCAAGGTGACAACAGCAGAGTTTAGAATGACACAGGGCTACAAGCCCAGGAATATGGGCAGCCCCTCTCAACTTGGGAAAGGGCAAGAAATGGTTTCTTCCCTAGAGCCCCCCAAAAGAACATAGCCCTACTTATACCTTAAGTTTAGCCCCATAAGACTCATTTTGGATTTCTGATCTCCAGAATGATGATAATAAATTTGTGTTGGGTTTTTTTGTGTGTGTTTTTTTAAAGATTTTATTTATTTATTTGACAGAGAGAGAGAGATCACAAGCAGGCAGAGATATAGGAAGAGAGGGAGGGGGATCAGGGCTCGATCTCAGGACCCTGAGATCATGACCTGAGCCAAAGGCATAGGGTTAACCCTCTGAGCCACCCAGGCACCCCTAAATTTGTATTGTTTTAAGCTGGCAAGTTTGTGGTAATTTGTTTAAGCAGGCATAGGAAATTAATACAGATGATAATAATTCCTTCCATTTGCCCATCATTTGGCACCACTTTCGTATACATTATACACTTTTGTTCTTGTAACCTTCCCCTGAGTTCACCGAAACTTTTATGATTTCTCTTTTTCAGATAAGGAAACCTAGCTTTGGAGAAAGAACAGTTGTGTCCACAGACAGACTACAGTTAGGGCTGAACAGGAATCTGAGTTTTATCTAATTGCTTTTTCACTAGAGTGCACTGTGATAATAGGTTCCATATTACCAATTCTTATATCAAGACTGCCTTTTATTGCATAGTCAAACTGTCAAATGATGAAATGGTAGAAATGGATATCCTGGTCCTACTATTCTGGAAGTTCACCTCTGCAGACTTGTCATCATTTATAGGCTTTAAGGATATGCTCTCATAACCCCTGGCAAGAACTGAATGTTTATGGCCTCAAAATTCATAGGCTGAAGCCCTGACTCCCAATATGATAGTATTAGGAGGTGGAGCTGTTAGGAGGTAATTAGACTTAGATAAGGTTTTCAGGGTTGGGCCCTCATGATGGGATTATGGTCCTTAAAGAAGAAGAAGTAACACCAGAGCTCCACTTTCTTTGGTTAGGGGACAGAAGTTGTTCTTAATTGCATCACTTCATCCTAAGTAGACAGAGGCCAACTGATTGATCTCCACACAACTCACTCTGGGGCAATGCTTTAAAGGATACTTTCCAGATAGAACAAACACAAATTTGGTGTTTTATATACTTCATTTCATCTACTCTTTACAACCATCTGGTGAGGCACATGCTCCAGGAGTGCTGCAATGATTGATCAAGCAATCAACTGATTGATTTTACTATTTTCACTACTCTAAGACAAACTACTTTTTGAAGACATCAACTTCTTACCTGCCTTCCTATATCCATGGCTTACTCATCAGCATTAGCCACTTTTGTGAGTTTTTTATCTTACCTGCTTCAGTCTTTACAGTTAAAAAGTTGGAGGAATGGCAGGGATGCCTTGCAATTAGATTTTTACATCGGAATGGATTTGATTTTTGACATCAGTGAACAAACCCATTTGTCTATCCTTGCATTTCAGTACTAGAAATCCATCATACTTATCTGCCAGCTGTTGGTTCACCCCACTCATGGCTTCTTATTGAAAAATGCTTCCTAACCTCCAGCAAAGTCCTCACTACATTTGTAGTTTGCAGGTATCTAAAGAGCTTGCATTTTTAATGAATTCTAATGTACTCACTCAAGCAAACAAGAAAATTATAACCATGGAACATTACATTTCAGACATTAATCATAATTACTTAATAATACCAAACAAGGAGATTTTATTACCAACTGAGACTTCTTATTTAACTTCAGAATCAGAATAATTGTCACATTTGCACATATTCTAAATGATACCACGTATTTCCAAATGCCTATATTAAACAGTTTAGTCATAAAGAAATATTTTGTCAGCTAATTTAATTTAATTGCATGGCATAATCATTTCACCTATTTCTCTAAAAACAGATATTTTAATAAGAGAACTGCAAAGAGGTTATAAAAATCTCACTTTCTCAATTGCTGGGAAAGGTTCCTGCTGAAAGTTACCAGACAATTACAGATTTGGGGTGTTTCTATAGTTCTTCAATGTATTTGTTATATACCATTAGTCACCAGGTGAAGGCCTTCACTAATAGCAATACCCTTCAACAATAGCCCCAGAGAATTTAACACTGATTGATGGCAGGTCACCTGGAATTGGTTGGCAGAATTTCCAATTTTCTGTTGGGAAATTGCTTATTTCTCCAAGTCTATTCCCATTTTTACAAGTGGACAGAAGCTGAGATTATACATTATTATGTGTCTAAATATAAAATTGTGATGGATAGTGTCACACATTTAAAGAGAGTTAAGCATTTAATTTAAGATTTTAAAAGTTTAAAGAAGTTTAAAATGTATTTTTAATCTTTCTTGGGAATTCATAGACTGATCCATATTGGGGGACATACTGAGAGATTGCCTGAGGATGGAGAATTATTTTCATAAAATTACCCTTTTAGATTCTCAAAGCAATAGCACTGTAACTTTCTTGTAAATATATCTGAGGATCCCAGGCTTATGAAAGGACTGAATGGATAAATAGATTCTTCTCGTCAGGGCACTATACAAATGGCACAAAGAGAAGACGAAAGTAAACAAAACTCAAAAGCCACTTAAAGTCAGAAGACAAAGTGTGCTATTTACATTAAATAGTTATTTGTTTGAAAACATATATTAGGTGTCAATCTTATTTTTATTTTTATTTTTAAAGTAAACTCTATGCCCAATGGGGGGCTCAAGCTCACAACCAGGAGATCAAGAGCTCCATGCTCTACTGACCACGCCAGTCAGTCTCCCCTTAGGTATCAGTTTTAAAAGTGTGTATTTATGATGCTAAAATACTGTATAATATAGTAATATTACTCTGTAATTATTTTAGCACACAAGAACTCTACCAAACACTTGAATTAAGTATTAAACAGCTGGCTACCTATACAAAGATACTAGGGGCAACAGGTAACAGTCCAATGACAAGTTTGAAATTTAGTCAGTATGGGTCATTCTGGAGAAACAAACTAGCAAAACCTTCAAAATCCTTAATGCTGAACATGATTGTTTAATCGACCTGAGGACTAAAAGTGCCTTTATGACTTGTGGCTCTTTTATACAAAAAAATACTTGTGAAAAATATAGAGAAGCACCAAGAACAAATTTTTAAAAATTGCAAACCATTCAAAGAATAAATTAAACTGAATTCTCTCCACTCAGAAATAACTACCATTAACATTTTTGTTTCTTTTTCATACACACACAAATATGTATGTATATGAGGAGAGAAACTGAATACTGAACAGTAAAAAGTGAAAACAATGAAAAGTCTGTTTTGCTAACTATACCTTTTTTACTATTATAAACAATCTACCACATTTAAAAAAAAAAAAAAAAACCTATAGGGGTGCCTGAGTGGCTCAGTGGGTTAAAGCCTCTGCCTTCAGTTCAGGTCATGATCTCAGGGTCCTGGGATTGAGCCCTGCATTGGGCTCTCTGCTCAGCAGGGAGCCTGCTTCCCCCTCTGTGTCTGCCTGCCTTTCTGCCTACTTACTGCCCTCTCTCTCTGTCAAATAAATAAATAAAATCTTTAAAAGAATAAATTTAAAAAATAAAAAAAATTTTTTAAACTATATATTTATAACAATGCCATTTTAAAGACTGCACAGAATTTCATTATATAGTTATCTAATTCATTTGGTCAATAATCTACTGATGAACACTTTGCTTGTTTCATTTTTATTATTTATTCATTCAACAAATATTTATGGACTATGTGTTCATATTTACCTCATCCCAGATTGGGAATGCAAAACCTCTGTTCTCACAGAGTTTAAATTTTGGGGACTGAGAGATAAAGACAAATAAGTATGACAATGCACACGATTAAATATGGCAGTTGGCTTGTGTTAAGTTGGTCCCGCCGGCGATAGTAAGAAAGGCTACAAGGCAAATGGATCCGAGAGATGAACTTTATTGCAAGCACCCTTGGGCAAGGTTCTGCGACTCACAGAAAGAGAGATAGAGAGGGAGGGAGGGAGTCGGGGAAGTCGCACTGGGAGGGAGTTGGCGAGGTTCTTTTATTGGGGTGAGGTACGGCAAAGCCTTACGCCCATATAAGGTATGTGGTGATCAGAGGGTATGAGGCGGGGAAAGCATATCGGACCAGAATGAGGCATGGGCTCGAGTCCAATGGCAAGGTATGGGGTGATCGGAAGGCATGGGGCGGGGGAAGTCCATGATGGGCAGTTCCCAATTAGGAAGTTCCTGGGTGGAGAGTTTCAGTTTCCTGGCAGTGATGTGGAGGCCGCAGTAAGGATGGCAGGAAATTCCACCATCTTGGAGAGGGTTGGCAGGAAGATCCGCCATTTTGGAGCCCCAGTTTCTCAGCCGGCCCATCATTCCGACCTCTTTATATATATATATATATTGGTGTCAGGGGGCATCAACTTTGCTCTGGCTGCTTCCTGCTGGCAGTGGGGCATCATCGTAGAGGCCCTCGGAAGTGGGCAGGCAAGAATAGGGCTGTAGGAGGAGTTGGTTGACTGATACCCTGGTCATTTCTTGCAGGCGCTCCTGTAAGCAGTGTATGAGGCAGGGAGCAATCGAGATCAACAGGAGGAGTATACAGAGGGGTCCTGCCAAGGGGAGGAGCCAGGTTACCCAGGCTTGGGGGGTTAAGCCCAAATAGAGTCATCTTGGCATCTCGCTTGGATCCGGTCCTTGAGTTCCTTGACTTTGGAGGTGACTATGCCCGATTGGTTGACAAAGTAGCAACATTCTTCATTCAAGTATAGGCATGTTCCCCCTTTTTCGGTGGTGAGGAGATCCAGAGTACGTCGGTTTTGCAGGGTGACAGCGGCTAAGCTGGTGATTTGAGTCTGTAGGGCGGTGAGGGAGTCTGCTATTCATTCCATGTCCTCGTTGAGTGCCTGGGAGAGCTTATAATAAAAGTTAATGGAGGTTCCCAGCCCTGCCACCCCAGTTGCCACCCCAGTTCTTAGTCCTATTAAGAAGGGGAGGAAGGCAGCCCTCCTCTTCTGAGAGGTAGGGAACACCTAAAATAAGAGTTGTTCAGATGAATAGATGCTAGTGGTTGGAGACAGAAGGATGAGAGTACAATCCAAGGAATCACTGGCGGTTAGGCAGCGATAGATCCCTTTCAGGCAGGAGAGAAAGATTCCCGAGGGGGTGCAGGAGGGGAGAGTGGAGATGTTGTGGGTGGTATGAGGTGTGGAGGAGGTGAGGTTCAGGATGGGTATGGGAGCGCCGCTGGGTCCAATGTGAACCGTCTTAGTGGAGGAACTGGGTATAGGCCAGGAGTTAGGAATCAGTATCCCGATGATGTTAGTGAGGGAGGAAAAAGGAAAACAGATCCAGCAGTCTTGCCCCCCGGAGACGTTCTTCCAGAGGTTGTAGCTGGAATTTAGGAGGGTTTGGGTGAGCGGTTCGGTGGGGGGTGCCCCCCGTAAGGAGTCGAGGTTGATCCCTTTATATTGGGGTTGTGCTTGTACCCGATTTAGAACTTGTTGTACTTTCTTGAGGGAGTTGTTGCGGGTGGCCTGGTCCTGCCCTCCCCCCCATCAGAGAGTCCTATTTGGGCCAAATAGGTCCAGCAGACTTTTCCAGATTTGGGGTAATTAGTGCAGGGGGAACGGTAGGTCTGAGAAAGTTCAGAGGTCCAAAAGGTTCTTCCCAGGGAATGGGGTGATGTGCAGAGGGCCAGTGTTTTTCCCTGGTAGCAGGATTTGGGCATAGAGGTATAGGACGAGAAATAGTGTGAGGTACCTGAGCCCCTCATGCAGTCACATGACTCCACCTGGATCTGGGGACTCAGGAGGAGTAAGAGAAGGAGCCCTAACCAAGCGGAGTTTGGTGGGGCCCACCATCTGGGAGGCCCACTTACTGTCAGCGGGGGCCCGTTTAAGGTTGTTGATGTGCACCCATGGCTGGTAGCCCAGTAATTTTGCTGCCGTTAGGGTGGTGAGGATGACAGTGTGGGGTCCTGTCCAGTGCATCTGTAAGGGACCAGGGTTGCGACTCCTGAGGAGAACCTGGTCACCCGGGAGTAGTTTCCGAGGAGGAGTCCCATCATCCTCAGGGTCGTTCGGGGCTGGGGTGACAGAGTCAGCATGAGCTCTCAGGAGGGCCCGAAGGAGGGTAAGATAAGGTAGATACAAGAGGAGGGGTGGGAGAACAGCCGGAAGATTGTGGTCTATAAGGAAGGGACGACCATAGAGGAGTTCGAATGGGCTTAGACCCGAGGGCCCACGGCGGGGGGGGCCACCCTAAGCCTGGTGAGGGCTAGGGGCAAGAGGGTGGGCCAAGAAATATGGGTTTCCAAGGTAAGTTTGGTGAGTGGGCTTTAAGGAGGCCGTTGGCCTTTTCTACTTTACCCGATGACTGAGGGTGGTAAGGGATGTGTAGCTTCCAGGAGATGTTGAGACTTTCAGCCACTTGTTGGGTTATGCTGGATATGAAGGAGGGCCTGTTGTCCGACTGGAGGGTTTGGGGCAGCCCAAAATGGGGGATGATGTGTTCAATAAGGATCGAGGCCATGACGTCTGCCGTCTCGCGGGCCGTGGGAAAGGCCTCTATCCAGCCTGTAAATGTGTCAACCAAGGTCAGTAGGTAGCTAAGGGTTTTGTGGCGGGGCATGTGGGTGAAGTCCAGTTGCCAGTCTTCTCCCGGCTGGTGGCCCCGCAATTGGTGGTTAGGTCCTGGCCTGTGGATCCCACCTTGTGCATTAACAACTAAACAGACAGTACATGCCCTGTGAACGGTTTCAATGACCTTGGACAGGGAAGGGTGATAGAAGAGAGGTTGTAAGAACTAAAACAACACCTTGTGGCCAATATGGAGCAACTGGTGAATTTCTATGACCAAGGTGTGAGCCAGGTTTTCAGGTATGGCAATACGGTTCTGGATGGATCCCACCTGAGCGGCCCGTTTATAATAGGGGTACCTTTGGTAGTCAGGAATCCCCTTTCTGGCCAAATAGCTGAGTGAGTGTGGGATATGAGGTAAGCATATTTGGAATCAGTGTAAATAGTGACTCGCTGTCCCTTGGACAGGTGGAGAGCCTGGGTTAGGGCTAACAGTTCTGCCTTCTGGGAGGTAGTCCCAAGAGGAAGAGGGGCTGCCTCCACAGCTGCCTCAGAGGTAACTACGGCGTAGGCGGCGCGGCACAGGCCATCTGGGGCCAGAAGGGAGCTGCCATCCACGAACAGGATGCGGTCAGGGTCAGTCAGAGGTTGATCAGAGAGTCCAGGGTAAGAGGGGGTGAAGTCCTCCAGAAGTTGAGGACAAGAGTGAGAAGGGTCAGAGGTAGGCGAGGGTGCAGGCAGTAAAGTCGCAGGGTTTAAGTGGGGGGAGACGGACAAAGATATTTGAGGGTTTTCGATGAATAACAAATGGAACAGCTGCACCCGGGAGGGAGTCAACTGGGCCAGAGACCAATGGCCAAGGAGGTCCGTGAGTTGGTGGGGGGAGTAGACTGTAAGAGGCTATCCTAGGGTCAGTTTTAGGGCCTCCTTAGCGAGGGAGGCCGCGGCAGCCAGTGCCCTGAGACAGGGTTGCCAACCCCGGGTGGTGGGGTCTAACTGCTTAGACAAGTAGGCCACTGCCCTATACATGGGCCCGGTGGGCTGAGCCAGAAGGTCAGTGGCCGACCCAGAGCGTTCATCCGTGAAGAGATGGAACCGTTTAGTAGGATCTGGGAGGGCCAGAACTGTCCCTTTGATGAGGCGGTCGAAAATCCATGCTGGATTGAGGAAGGATCAGTTAAGGGACCCTAGGGGGTTTCCTTGGCCACTTGATATAAAGGTGGGGGTGCTGGGGTCCCTGAGGGCTCAAGGGGAGCCAGAGGTTGAGGAGGGAGCTGATAAGGAGGAGGAGAGGGTAAGGTGGGGGCTCGAGTGGGAGGCCCAGAAAGGTCTTCGGGCGGTTCAGAGAGGGGGGTACTGAAGAGGAGGGTCTGGTGCCACAGGTGCGGTAGGGGGTATGCGCTGAGTGGGGGGAAAGGCGCGAGCAAGAAGGACCTGAGAGGTCGAACAGTGGGAGCATAGAGATGGCCGAGACTGTAAGGTCCAGAAAGCTTGGACATAGGGAATTTTGGACCATTTGCCCTGACGCCTGCATAGGTTGTTGAGATCTGTGAGCACCTGATAGTCAAATGTGCCTTCGGGAGGCCATTGCGATTGGTTGTCTAATTGTATTGAGGCCAGGCAACGGTACGGTACGATAATGTATAAGGCGTCACGGACCTCGCCAACTCCCTCCCAGCGCAACTTCCCTGACTTACTCCCTCTCTCTCTTTCTGTGAGTCATGGAACCTCGCCCAAGGATGCTTGCAATAAAGTTCATCTCTCGGATCCACTTGCCTTGTAGCCTTTCTTACTATCACCTGCGGGAGCAACTTAACATTTGGTGCTGAAACCCGAAACCCGGGAGGAGGTTGAGCCCTTGCCCAGCACAGAGGCTCCCTCCTCCTCACCTGGCCTATACTAAGCATTCAGTACATATATATATATATGATTTGTAATTGCTGGAAAGCATTTTGTGTTTCCTGTTTTATAAAGCATGCTTGGAACTGTGAGCTTGGCACATAAGTTTGTAAGATTTTTCAGATGAGAGACTTTGAAGACAACATACACTCTTTGAGTACCCACTGAGCATTAGAAATCACAGAGACTCTGGGGGCTGAAGATTGTTGGTGCATTTTGATGACTTGTTGAACATTTAAAAATAATTATTTCCCTGGCTATTAACTAGCCCTTATCTCATTTATAATATTGTGAAGATGTTTTTGTTTATTTATTTGTCCAAAGTACATGTAGAGCATCTGCTTGTGGTAGATAAGGCGTCGCCTGCATAAGACCTGGTCTAACTCCAATGTACAGAATTTGGCCAGAAGGCAGCCCAGGGGCATTTTGGGGTTGAATTTGGATTGGGAGGCTCCCGTGGTCCCCTTCACCAACCAACTCAGATTACGGAGGAGGGCGTCTCCTCGTCCCTGCACTGGGTCACTGGAGGGACAGCAGTTCCCAAGGAATGAGGATGTCTCCTGATTCCTTGGGACTGGCGGGGCCACCAGGTGGCAGGAGGTCTGCCCAGGACAGGGCGACCTGGAAGTGGATCAAGGGCCAGGGAACACTCACCACAACAGGTTCCAAAGTAAGCCTCCTCAAGGTGGGCAGCGGGAGGTTGTGGTCCGCAGGTGAGGGTTGGCAGGAAGATCCGCCATTTTGGAGCCCCAGTTTCCCAGCCGGCCCATCAGCTTGTAAGTCCTACAATAAAACTGTAAGAATCATAAAAACGCAAGATAAGAAGAGAGAAAGAGATAGTGGATAATCTCTATAAGATGACCTTCAAACAGGGATCTGAGTGAGAGTATATGATGCTAGCCATGTGGAAATCTGAATAACAAGCTTTCCAAATTCAGTTTATAAAAAATGGAAGAGGGAATAGGTTGGCTTATTAGTATAATAAAAAGTGTTAAAACAATAAATAAAAATCAGCCTTTGTGTCTGGGTTTCTACACTTACATTTCTATCTTTGGAAGACAATCCTGGAAATATATTTGTGAGGTCAAAGATATGCTCATTTTTTAAAAATCAGAATTCTCTCAATATTTTGTGAAAAGAATTTTTTATGGAAATAGGTTTTTTAAAAAAGAACCCCTCAACGTTCTATCTCATTACTTAGTAAGGTATGGAGAATCTCTGCAAATTAGCACACCCGCAAGACTCTGCTGTTGTGTATTTCTGTCATTTATATGTACAACCAGGCCTATCATTTGACATTATTCAACAGTTGTTGGTGATAAATGTCAGCATGCTATCATTTGCATGACAGTTATTTTGCACATGATCCCTTCCAGACTGTGAACTCAGAGAGGATAAGACCCCAACTGTACCACCTTACATGACAGCTCCGCACATTCCAGAGATTTTATAACTGTATGACTGATGTTATATCACATTTCCTTTCTTGTATTAAATTCACTCCTGAAGGAGTAGGAATGGTGACCATGCAGTCTTTGTCTCCTCAGCATCCAGCAGAAATACCTACCACAAGCAGATGCTCTACATGTACTTTGGACAAATAAATAAACAAAAACATCTTCACAATATTATAAATGAGATAAGGGCTAGTTAATAGCCAGGGAAATAATTATTTTTAAATGTTCAACAAGTCATCAAAATGTACCAACAATCTTCAGCCCCCGGAGTCTCTGTGATTTCTAACGCTCAGTGGGTACTCAAAGAGTATATGTTGTCTTCAAAGTCTCTCATCTGAAAAATCTTACAAACTTATGTGCCAAGCTCACAGTTCCAAGCATGCTTTATAAAACAGGAAACACAAAATGCTTTCCAGCAATTACAAATCATGTATGTATATATGTACTGAATGCTTAGTATAGGCCAGGCATTGAATTAGGAGCTAGAGATGGTATACTAACATGGTTTGTGTGCATGGGAGGAGACATATGAGCACATAGTTCCAAGGGTGTGATACTTTTCCTTCTAGTTTTAGAAAGATATAGTCTTCCCAAAGAATATAAAAATACTAAATTCAAAGGGATACATGCACCCCAATATTTATAGCATTATCTATAACAGCCAAATTATGGAAACATCTCAAATGTCCACTGACTGATGAATGGATAAAGAAGATGTAGTATGTATATAGACAGTGGAATATTACCCAGCCTTAAAAAATAATGAAATCTTGCCATTTGTAATGACACAGATGGAGCTAGAGAGTATTATGCTAAGCAAAGTAAGTTAATCAAAGAAAGACAAATACCATATGACTTCACTCATACATAGAATTTAAGAAAGAAAACAAATGATCCTAGGGGGAGAAAGAGAAGACAAACCAAGAAAGAAGATTCTTAACTATAGTGAACAAACTGATGGTTACCAGAGAGTGGGGAGATGGGAGAAATAGGTGACGGGCATTAAGGAAGGCACTTGTTGGGATGAGCACCTGGTGATGTATGTAAGTGTTGAATCACTAAATTGTACACCTGAAACTAATATTACACTGTACGTTAACTAACTGGAATTTAAATAAAAACAAAAAAAAAGAAAAGAGAGAAAGACACAGTCTCCTCATTGTTCATTTATTTTGCATTAAGGATAGGGGATAAAAGAAGAAAGTTAAATTTCTATCTCACAAAGACACAAAACTGACCAAATGAGCAAAAATAGAAACTTGAAGGCCCTGCCTGGTCTGCCTCCTGTCTACTTCTCCATTTCTTCTGACACTCCTCATCTTTTACTCACTGATCTATTAAGCCTGAGGTAAACCAAGCCCTTTCCAGACTTGAGAGCTTGGTGTTACCTATCTTATGTTCATGCTCTGAACCATCTGCTCCTCACTCTTCCACAGGGTGGTTACCTGGTCTTTAAGGCCCCACCATCAAAATCCCCTTACCCGAGATGCATTCCCTGACTATCCTGTGTTATGCCGCCCAAACCCCATACATATTTATTTCTCCTTCACAGCACCTACTTCATTTCCATCATAATTCTTACAACTAGCTGTGATGCTGCTGTTCATTAATTTCTTGTTTCCTTGTTGTCAGGCACACCCCACCCCACAAATATGACCTCCAGTTGCCAGGCTTCTCTTGTCCCCTTCAGTGCCCAGTGCAGTGCCTGCCATATAAGGAACATTCAGTAAATATGAGGATAAAAAACACAACCAAACAATGAAAGAATGCATGAGGAGACTTTGATTATACACATCCCACAACAAACTGGTTTCCAAGTATGACCTACAGCATGTAACTTGAATTACATATAACATTCCACAGAAAGGAGCAAGCCCTAAAGAACTTCCTAATGCCTGATCTAAAGCTACCACACATTTGAATGCACTCTCAAGGTACTAAAACAAAATATGCAATGATACAATTTTAATCTTTATGCAAAGCACCATATAGGATAATACATGAAACCATTTCTTCTTTCAAAATATCACAATTCATCATTCTAATCAGGTCAGGTATGCACACAGCCCTGCTGACAACGTGTTCACAATTTATTTATCCACCTCTCTGGTGTGCTACCATGCACTTGCTAACTACACAGTCATCCAAATCATGTCAATACCAGGAATCTGACACTAGTAATAAGAGTAGGTTCCCTTTGTCTTTAGCAATTATGTCTAAGAACTACTGGTATTGTAATTAGTCACAATTATAATTTTATTTTATTCAACATATTCACTGTCATTTGAAATTATATTTTTTATTTATTTTATCTCAATTTCCAATAATGTGCCAGGCCCATGACAGCAGAGATTTTGTCATAATCGTTTTCCTTATATCCCTCACCTTATCGCATCCCCATTGCAAACAGGACTGGACTCAAAGCTGGCATCCAATAAATTTTTGAATGAAAGAACAAATGAATGAATGAATGAACAAATGCACTGGGTCTCAGTGTTGCCTATGGACTCCATGTACAAAATGTCTTTCTATTCTTGTCTGTTTCATCAACTTCAGCTGTGCAGGGGTTATCCATATAAACATAGACAAAATATAGAATCCTAGCTTCAGTCAGCAGTCTACCATTCTAGAATAAATCCGAATTACATGATGTTAAAATTGTGTCCCACATTCCTCATACATAAACTCAGTGCAGCAGATGCTGCCATAGCTCTAAAACCATCTGCAGCTCCTTACATACCACGAACTACTTCTTATGTCTCCCTGCTTTTAGAATATAGTAACGTGACAGTGAGTAGGAATTAATGCTCCAGAAGCAACTCTTAACCAATGAGGGGTAGAAGTTGGTGGATAAAATACCCAGATTCATCCTTCAGTGGAACAATTATGAGGCATGTTCTATACAGACCTCCAGGGGTATATTTGAGCCCTGGTTGTCCACAGCGGACACTACTAATTAACAGAAGTTTATTTGGTTTCCCCCCTTCTTTTTTTTTAAAGATTTATTTATTTGTCTGAGAGGGGTAGGGCAGAGGAAAGAGAAGCACAAGCAGGCTCCACACTGAGCACAGAGCCAGATGAGGGGCTCAATTTCACAACCCTGAGATCACGACCTGAGCGGAAATCAAGGGTCGGATGTTCAACCGAGTGCACCACTCAGATGCCCTTTCTCCCTTACCCATCCTCTCAAAGAAAACAGAAAACCTGGGATCATTTCCCTGGGATTGAACCCAAATTCCTGTCTTTGGGTCTCCTTTTAGGATAATACAAGGTTTAGACATTGTACTGTTGGTAGTTGCATTTCCACTTGTCTTTCTCTGGAATGAACCACCCTGGGTCTTCCCCAACAGCTTCAGAGGTAGGAAAGCAAAATTGGACAGATCTAATTAAAAAGATTTACATTTTTAAAAAAAAACAGACTTACATTACTGTTAAAAGTAGCTGAGAGGACTTAGATTTTCCAGTTTGGCCTTATTTCCTCTGGAAAAATATATCGCTAAAGCATTTCCTAGGTGGGCATTTAAGGATCCAACTGACCAAATATTTATGTTGCTGGGAAGCTCATTCTCCTTTTTTACTGGTAAAAAGGGCTCTAAATTTCTTGAATTAATTCTCAGCCAGGATTCATTCTAGAACAATTCCAGAACGTCTTACTTTATAAAGCAGCTGTGTCAATGCCCTTAGTGTATTATGAGCAATGACTTCATAGAATGTTGTCAGGTAGTCATCTTCTTGCTATTTATCTTCATCTTCCCTCCCAACCACCAAAGGCTATGAAACATTATGAGTATGCACTAAATACATCTTGATGAGTTGGTATTAAAATTATAAAACAGTAAATTCTCTTTGGCATGTGGATATCTCTGAAACAACCAGATGGTGTCCATTTAGACTAGCTGGCCCAAAATATACATATTAAAATACCTTTATGATGGATTACTCTGACATAATTATGATGCATAAAATGAGGATGACTTCATTTTTTTCAATTATTTTAAGTTGTGGTAAAATATATATAACATAAAATTTACCATCTTAACTATTTTTAGTTATACATTTCAGTATCATAAAGCACATTCACACTGTTACACAACCAATATCCAAATTCTTTTCATTGTGTAAAACTGAAACACTATACCCATATTAAACAACCCATTTCCCCTTCCCCTGAGGCCATGGCAACTACCCTTCTATTTCTATCCGTATGACTTTGACTACTCTAGTTTTACATATAAGTGGAATCATACTGCATTCGTCTTTTTGTGTCTTTTTTTTTTTATTTGACAGACAAAGATCACAAGTAGGCAGAGAGTCAGGCAGAGAGAGAGGAGGAAGCAGGCTCCCTGCCGAGCAGAGACCCCGATGCAGGGCTCGATCCCAGGACCCTGAGATCATGACCTGAGCTGAGGGCAGCGGCTTAACCCACTGAGCCACCCAGGCGCCCTTTTTGTGTCTTAACATAATGTCTTTGAGGTTCACTCATGTTGTAGCATACATCAGATTTTCCTTCCTTTTTAAGGCTGAATAATATTCCATTGCATGTATACACCACGTTTTGTTTACCCAGTCATCTGTCAGTGGATACATGGGATGCTTCTAACTTTATTGTTTATGTATAATGTTGTGAATTAATAATAATTATGAATAATGTTATGAACACTGGTGTGCAAATACCTCTTTGAGACGCTGTTTTCAATTGTTAGGTGTATCCATAGAACTGGAATTGCTGAATCATTCAGGAATTATGTTTTCAATCTTTTAAGGACTTGTTATGCTGTTTTCCATAGCACTGGTGCCCATTTTACATTTTTACCAACAGTGCACATGGTTCAAAGTTCCCCATAAGATGACTCCATTTTTTAATCTATTTCTGAATGTTACCACATCTTATACTCCATTTTCTTTCAAGCTTTCTTATTAACTGTAAGGATGCTAACTACATACTCTTACTGACCTTTGAACATTTTTTTTTACCTTTGAATAATTTTTAAAAATGAGTATTCACTGAGTGCCTACTTTTGATCCTGGAGATTTTTTTTTTTTAGTTTTTTTTTTTAATATTTTTTTTTTAATTTCTTTTCAGCATAACAGAGTTCATAGTTTTACACCACACCCAGTGCTCCATGCAATGTGTGCCCTCCACAATACCCACCACCAGGCTCCCCCAACCTCCCACCCCCGCCCCTTCAAAACCCTCAGGTTGTTTTTCAGAGTCCACAGTCTCTCATGGTTCATCTCCCCCCCAATTTCCCTCAACTCCCTTCTCCTCTCCATCTCCCCATGTCCTCCGTGTTGTTATGCTCCGCAAATAAGTGAAACCACATGATAGTTGACTCTCTCTGCTTGACTTATTTCACTCAGCATAATCTCTTCCAGTCCCGTCCATGTTGCTACAAAAGTCGGGTATTCATCCTTTCTGATGGAGGCATAATACTCCATAGTGTATATGGACCACATCTTCTTTATCCATTCGTCTGGAGATTTTTTTTTTAAATGAGTAAATTACTAGCCTCTAACCTGTAGACTCTCTCTAACTAATATGAGACATATAAAGATACTTGAAAATTTCAATGTGACAAGAAATTCTCATCATATCCATATGTAAAAATACTATAAGAACTTGTAGAAAGTGATTACCTTTGTTAGAAGAATCTCAGTTCGAGTTTCAAAGAGAAGGCAGCATTGTGTTTGAATCTAGACTACTGAGGAGTTTCAAGTTGAATAACATAGTATAAGGGGAAGTGCATTACAAATGAGCAATAACATATACTTAAATGTATAATATACTTGAGAAACTATTATCAAGTCAGTCCCAAAGATCATTAAATATCACATAAAATTATTTTTATGTTTGCATCAATAATGCATGTATTAAAATTTCATTCGTGAAAATAGAAAATGGAATGGAGATAGAGTCTACCCATCAGGGATTAGTTGCCTTTTACAAACCAAGTCCAACCCGGACTCAGGCATACAAAGCTTAACACTGTTGTCAAACCACTGAGATTCAGTCAGTCATCTGGCACTGTGACAGGGACAGAAAGTAGGCATTCCACAGCCAATCTAATATAGAGTATTTAAAGTGTTTTAAAAACCTAATGAACCATGCATCCATTAATTTGGTCATGTCATAGAACTGTTGTTACCCTAATTAAGGGCCTCTCTGTATGGGGCACCATGACAGACACTCCTGAAAAAGAGTCTTCATCATACTTGCATGAATAAAATCAAAGTCACAGAAAACTGATGCAGACAGATTCCAAGGACATCTGAATGCAAAGTTCCATCCAATTACAAATGCATATAAAGGCATATTATATATATGTATGTATATACGTCATATGACAAGTAGACATATATGTGTGCATTTATGTGTATATATATATGTTACATATACATACATATGACATGTAGAAATGTAGATAGATAGATAGGTAATCCCCTAAGAAAGAATACATACTGTAGAATGTAGGATAAGTAGGTATCATTGGCAGGTATGTATATTAATAGAGTGGATCCGTGGACTTTGGGGAAAAGTCATTACTTCCTGCATTTATCAGGAAAGTTCACTCAAGGATGTTTTGGGAGAGTTCAATTTTTAAAGATAATCATCTCCTTTCTACATTTTGCACATAAAGAGCTAACCATTAAAGTAGTAAATCATCAATCACAGTTAGTTAGCATAACCTAGATAGCACAAAAAGGCATTTTTCACATGTAAAAAGTAAGAAATTTACTACCAAGGTAATGTTGTCAGGTGCCTGATCATTTTCACCAATGGAAATAAAATATAATCTACAAACCTCTCCATAACATTTGGGTGCATATGAACTAACCTTATTTTCTGTCCCCAGAGCCAACACTTCTGTAATTATTTGATATATATAATTTTTTTTATCAAAGGCATTGGTGCACATCAGTGAGAACTTTCAACCACCTTGAAAATGACTTTTAGAATATTTCATTAGCAGACTGTCTTTCAGAGCCTGAGTTGACATTCATGTTTCTTCATACCAGTCTTTCATCCATAAAACCCTTTGTTCTACTGAACAATTTCCAGACAATGTAGGCAATCAAAAAAGGGGGGGCAAGAAAGAAAAGAAAGAAAGCATGCATTCCATTATTTGATCAGTCTTATTCAAATCTCATCTATTAATAAATCTTTTGAGATCTTTCTAAAAATTGTATTTCCTTTCTTTCAGTATCATATTATTTCCTGAAAAAACTCCCCAAATTTAATGAAATGGAAACTTGATATTTCATAGGAAATAGGCACAATTCATGGTTAAATTTTACCCATTTCTATCACTTTCAATAAAGTTTATGGGAAAATAACTGCTATGCTGAGCTTAAAGATTTATTTTTAATTACAGAAGGTTGAATTTTTAGCAAATTTTTAGGAAATAACACTCAATTACTTATATAGTACTTTACACATACTAAAATATATGGTCAAAATGAAAAAATCTAAATAGTCAAATAGGTATTTTTTAGTATTTTGATAAAAATAAAATGTTAAATGAGTATCGTGAGGAGCAACATGTTTATAACATATCCTACAAATTGGGTTTGTTTTAGAACCACAAAGATAGAACACATACAACATAGAAATTCATTGTGTCTCGTTCCTGCAACGCAAAAATCACGTTGGCTTCTTCAACCCTTTCAATATGTATGTACAGATGTATATCATTTTAGCTGATGTACTTTGGAACCTTAAAACTGAAGCTGTTACTAAAGAGGTAAAATTTTGATGTATCCTGGCCATCACACTGTGTGAAATATGAACATTTCAGAAGCAGAAAATCCTGCTTTTGCTGCACAACTATGCTTATTAATTCTACCACAATGATTTAAACAACCGTTGGGAGAGTTTGCTCTTAAGAGTTAAACATAAACCATTAAAATCAGAGAAACACCAAGCTCAATGTGATTTATTATCTCTTAAATATTATGCCCCTGCCTATTGGATAAAGGGCCCCAGCAGCCAGACTGAAATTTGCAAGATTCCTTTTCTTAATAGAGATATTGATTTTGCCTTTTGTTCTAGAATTTAGAATATCCTGGTTTCATTCTGTTTTAATATTTTGTTGTTCAAGCTAGACTGCTTTTATGGTACTTCAAGACATTATGTTTTGAATGACGTAAGAAGAAGAAATAAAATTTGGTTTCAAGTAATGTTAACTTAGAAGAGACAAATGGCAATTGTCAAAAAGTTGGAGAGTTAGAAGAAGCAAGATTCTCTTTACATTATTCTTTCAAAAAATATTACTGAAAACTTCTAAATATGTCAAAATACTTTTTTTAATTTTTAATTTTAATTCCAGTTAGTTAGCATACAACATCACATATTAGTTTCAGATATACAATCTAGTTATTCAACTGTTCCATCTACCACCCTGTGTGAATCATAAAACTTGTACTCCTTAATCCCCATCACCTATTCAACCCATCTCCTCATCTACCAGTAACCCTCTGGTAACCATCAGACTGTTCTCTATAGTCAGGAGGCTATTTAAAAAAAAAAAAAAAAAAAAAGAGGCTATTTCTTGGTTTGCCCCTATTTTTTTCCTTTTGCTTGTTTTGTTTCTTAAATTCCACATATGAGTGAAATTATATGGTATTTGTCTTTCTCTGACTGACTTATTTCACTTAACATTATACTCTCTAACTCCATCCATGTCATTGTAAATGGCAAGATTTCATTCTTTTTATGGCTGAATAATATTCCATCATTTATATAGCACATCTTTTTTAAATTTTTTATTTTATTTATTTGACAGAGAGATAAAGAGAGAGCTCAAACAGCAGGAGCAGGAGGTGGAGGGAGAAGGAGAAGCAGGCTCCCCGCTGAGCAAGGAGCCTGATGCGGGGCTTGATCCCAGGACCCTGAGATCATGACCTGAGCCAAAGGTAGACGTCTAACCAACTGAGCCACCCAGGCGCCCCATATCACATCTTCTTTTTCCATTCATCAATCAATGGACTCTTGGGCTGCCTCCACATCTTGGCTACTGTAAACAATGCTGCTATAAACATAGGGGTGCATGTATCCCTTTGAATTAGTGATTTTGTACCCTTTGGGTAAATACCCAGTAGTCAATTGCTGGGTTGAAGGTAGTTTTATTTTTAACTTTTTGAGGAACCTCCATACTGTTCTCCACAGTGGCTGAAGCAGTTTGCATTCCCACCAACAGAGCACAAGTATTCCTTTTTGCTGTTCAGTTTTCTGAACACCATTTATTGAACAGATAGTCTTTTTCCCATGGGATATTCTTTTCTGCTTTGTCAAAGATTAATTGACCGTGTAATTATGGGTTCAATTCTGAGTTTTCTATTCTGTTCTATGTATCTATCTATGTGTCTGTTTTTGTACCATACTGTTTTGATTACTACAGCTTTGAAATGTAACTTGAAGTCTGGAGTTCTGATGCCTCCAGCTTTGCTTTTCTTTTTCAAGATTGCTTTGGCTATTCAGGTCTTTGTGGGTCCATACAAATTTTAGGATTGTTTGCCCTAGGTCTGTGAAAAATGCTTTTGGTATTTTGATAGCGATTGCATTAAATGTGTAGGCTGCTTTGGGTACTACAGACATTTAACAATATTTGTTCTTCTAACCCATGAGCATGGAAGCTCTTTCCATTTCTTTGTGTCATCTTGAATTAGGATTAGTTCTATGGTCCAGAATATGGTCTAAACTGATAAATATTCCATGACTAATAAAAAAAAATTCTGTCATCAGGAGGAGTATTGTATAAATGTCAATTAGATCAAGGTGGTCGATTACTACAGTGAGTAAGCCCTCCATAACCCTATTGATTTTTAGTCCTCTTTTTCAGTCAGTTGAGGGGAGATATTAAAATACCTAACTATAATTGTGAATTTGTCTAGTTCCCCTTGCAGTTCTACCAGGCTTTACCTCATATATTTTGACGCTCTATTATTAGATGCTTGAACATTTAGATTGTTATGTCCTCTTAATGAACTAACACTTCTTTGAATATGAAGTGACTTTCATTCACCCTGATAATATTCTTTGCTCTGAACCCTACTTTATCTGATATTAATATAGACAATCTAGCTTTCTTTTGGTTAATGTTAGCATTGTATATCTTTTTTTATTGTTTTATTTTAAATCTATTTCTGTCTTTGTGAATTGTGTTTCCTATAGGCAGCATATAGTGGGACAATGTTTTCCTTTTCAATCTGACAATCTGTCTTTTAGATGTTTTTTTTTAATTTAGCAGTTGCCTTGTGGTTCATTATATTTATTGTATTATATAAATATTGTATTATGTGTAATACATAAGTATAAATATACATTTATATATATTGTATCATATATAGTGCATTTTATCAACTCCAGATGAAGAATTAAAACCTCACAAGAGTATATTTTTATTTCTGTCTACTCAGCCTTTGTCATACATTTCTTTTTTACATGTTACAAATTCCACAATGCACTGTTTTGTTTTTGTTTTAAAAATCAATAATCTTATAAAGCAATTTTAAAAATAAGGAAATAATTTATACATTTATCAATGTAGTTACTTACTATTTCCAACGCTTTTATTACTTAATATAGATTCATGTTTCCATCTAATATGATTTCTTTCTCCCTGAAGGACTTCTTTCAGCATTTCTTATAATATAGGTCTGCTGGTAATTATTTCAGCTTCTGTATTTCTGAAAGTCTTTATTTTACCTTCAATTTTGAAAGATATTTTACTGAGCATAAATTCTAAGTTGAAAAACAAATTATTTTTACTGAGCATAAATTCTAAGCTGAAAAAAAATTCTAAGTTGACAGTTAAATTCTAAGTTATTGTGTTTGTTTTTAATTATTTAAAGATGATATGCTCCCATTTTCTCAATTACATTCTCCAGTGAAAAAATCCAGTGTTACCTTTATTCCTCTATATGTAATGTGGCTTTTATTTTCTTGGCTATTTTAAGATTTTCTCTTTATTAATGGTTTTAAGCATTTTGATTATGATGTGCCTTGGTGTAATTTTCTTCATTTTTCTTATGCTTGGGGTTATTTGAGCTTCCTGCATTTGTGGATTCATAGTTTTCATCAACTTCAGAAAACTTCAATAATTATGTCTTCAAGTATACTTTCTGTGTCCCCCTCTTTGTGGACTACATGTATGTAAGACTACATAAAGTTGTCCCATAGCTGATTCTTTTTCTCATTATCTTTTGTTTTGGCTATTTCCTGTTGTTACGTCTTCAAGTTTACTAATCATTTCTTCTGCAATGTCTAATTACATTAATTGCATTCAGTTTGTTTATTATTTCAGACATTGTAGTTTTCATCTCTAGAAGTTTTTATTTTGGGTCTTTTTTTATCTTACATGTTTCTATTTAACTTTTTGAGCATATGAAATAAAGTTATTAGAACTTTCTAATGTCATTTTGGTTAATTTCCTTAGTTCTGGGTTGGTTGCAATTGAATGATTTTTTCAATATAGACTATTTTCCTGCTTCTTTATCTGCCTCACAATATTTTATTGGATGCTACACATTGGGAATTTTACCTTCTTAGATGCTAGATTTTTCTATTCCCACAAACGTCCTTGAGCTTTGTTTGGGGACACAGTTAAGTTACTGGCAAACAGCTTGATCCTTTCCAGTTCTGCCTTTAACTTTTATGATCAGAGCCATATTTAGTCTAATGGTAATTATTTCCCAATACAAGGCAAGAATCTTCTTAGTACTCTAACCTGTTGCCCCATGATTTATGAAATTTTCCACTCCAGTTGATGGGAATGAGCACTATTGCTGGCCCTGTGTTCTCCTGAATCCTTTCAAGTGGCTCTTTCTCAGCCATGGGTAAGATTTCTCACACATACATGGTGTTGATCAGTACTTCGCAAAATAGTCTACAGATCTCTGAATTTCCCTCTATGAGCAAAGCTCTCACATCTTTAATAACAGTTTTTCCCAAAAACTAGTTGCCTTTTTCTCTCCAGACTCACAGTCCTAACTTCTCAACTCAAGGAGTCTTCTAGGCTCTACATGGGTTTTCCCCTCTTGCACTGCAGCCAGGAGACTCTCAGGGATAATCAAAGAGTTCATATCGTTTGTTTCCCATCTCTCAGAGATCACTATCCTCCATTGCCTCATATTCAGTAGCTTGAAAACCAGTTTCCTATATTTTTTCCGGTTTTTGTTTTTCAAGTGGGATGGTATATCCATCATCTGTTACTCCATCTGGGTGACAAGTATCTCAGAATAACCTTATTTGAATCATTTGTGAGAGCCCTAATATTACTATTCTGAGTTCACTATATGCTAAATTTTTGGCATGTTCCTTTCCACCTATTCTATTTAAATTTTCAGCAACCCAGTCAGTTAGATGCTATTACTATAAGTATTTTATAAATGGGGAAACAGAGTTCAAAAGAATTTTTCTTTATATCCAGCTATTAAATGCTGAAGCCATATTTCAAACCTGGACAGTCTGATTTGAATTGATATCCATACCTGTATACGTAACACACTATAAGACTAACCACAAACTACAACATTTTTCATCATTATATGAGAGATTTATATATCTATCTATTTTTCAATCTTTGGCTGTATGATGATTAATTTTGTGTGTCAACTTAACAGAGCTAGGGATGAGTGCTCAGATGAACAGGAAAACATTATTTCTGGATGTGCCTGTGAAGGTTTTTCTGGAAGAGATTAGAATTTGAATTGGTGAACAGAGTAAATCAGATGGCCCTCCCCAGTATGGGTGGGCATCTCTTGAGCAAGCTGCTAAATAAAACAAAAAGGTAGAGGAAGGGTGAAATCCTCTCTCTGCTTAAGCTAAGACATCTACCTTCTATCTCAGCCATCAGCACTCCTGGTTCTGAGGCTTTCACACTCAGATCAGAATTTACAACACCAGCCTCCACTCCACCCCTAATTAAAAGACTTTCAAACTCAGACTGAATTACACCACGAGCTTTCCTGGTTCTCAAGCTAGCAGATGGTGGATCATGGGACTTCTCAGCCTCCAAAACTGTATGAGCCAAGCCAATTCCTATAATATATATTGTACATATATTAGTTTTGGAGATAAATTTGGGGGACTGAGGGGGGAGGGAGAGAAAATCCTATTGGTTCTCTTTCTCTGGAGGACCCTGACTGATACAGGTTATTACTTAAATAGAAATGTAGTTCATACCACCATTCAGCACACACCCCTAACTATGTAACAAAACTGAAACCAAATTTTCATGGCAAAATATTTACTGTTATTATAGCTGATCTTTTTTTTTCTTTTATTATTAAGGCCTTTGTGAACCCTTAAATTAATTTTATGACTAATGAAGAGGTTTGACTTTCAGTTAGAAAGACAAAATGATGTAATGTTAATTGAATCATTTATTCTGAGACCTCCTTCTGAGATTGCAATCTTTTTCCCTGACTTTTGTTTTGATTTTATTTGATTGAAATTTTGCAGTAATCAAGTAGATCCAAGGGCCAATTACAAGTTGGTCACATTTATTTCAAACCTTGAATTCTGAATTATTAATAATAATATTACTCTTATTGTCTTTACTTATTTATTTTTCAGTTTCATGAATTTTACCACAAATTGGTACAGGTTATTGCTCATTGCTTTACTGTGCTTCACAGATGGTACTAGAAATTTGAGAAGAGAGTTTATCTTAAGTATAAGAATATTAACTAATACTATAACATTTCCCTTTTGGTGTCTCACATGATATTTCTTACTGTTTTCTGCTCTTATTATCACCTGTGTGCTCTCTATTTTTCATATTTAAATTTCCAGGTAATAAATAATATTATTGGATCAGAGCATCATGAATATTCCTCTCAGGTCACGTTTTTGTTCTACAGTGTTTCATGGGTTAACTGGACCTGCAAGCCCAATCAACTTTAACCAGAGAAACAAGTTACAGAAACAGGGAGAATGACAAACTCTGTAACAACCAAGTCCACAGATGGGCCTATTTTTTTCTGGCAAAAACTCAAAGCTTCCCTCCTCTTTTTTATTTTAAATTACATTTCACTGTATGTAAATACATTAAATAAATTTTATATAACCACTGGTCATTTGATTTATTTCTTTTTTTTTATAATTTTTATTTTTTTATAAACATATAATGTATTATTAGCCCCAGGGGTACAGGTCTGTGAATCGCCAGGTTTACACACTTCACAGCACTCACCATAGCTGATTTCTTAATGTTAATATACCATAATCCCAAGATTAAAATAAATAAAAATGCAAACATTATTATTTAACAGAAAAATATTTAATTAACATGATGTTTTTATTTCCTGCTTGTTTGAATCAAGCAACTTGGAAGCTGGGAGAGTATACTGAAAATCCTTAAATCACTTAAAATAATTTAGACCTGCTATTAATTTTATATCACAAGTAGTTAATGCAGAGTTAGCAAGTTCGTCACTGCTTTTTAATTAAACATAAGTTGATTGTAAAAAGAAAATTATTGAGCATTTGAGAGATATATCTAATGGCTATATAATTAGATGAAAATTACATAAGAAAGGAATGCCCAATTTAATTTTTGGCATATTAGCTGTATAGTAAATATGCAGAAACTCCATTCACATTTATCAAAATAGCCTACAGCAAAATAATTACAGATCACTATTGAAAATAGTGGCATTTAATACATATTAATTGATATCAATCTTCCTTCAAATAGTCCATTAAGTGGAAAACTCTTACGCAGAAAATAGCTTATCTATAAAAATCAAAATGCATATCTTTTATTTCAATGTTAATTGTCACTCATATATTTTCATTTATTAAAGTTAAATAATGATTTTCTTTGCTTTGTTGATAATTAAATCATGATGGTAGCTAATAATCAGTTTATAACAATAATAATGATGATATATCAGGCAATCAGAAATAATAAAATCTGAATTCATTATACTGAAATAAGAAAACTATATGACTAAGTTTTATTTGAGTGTGTTTAGGATTGGGTAAGCTTCTAATAACAATATTTAAAACAATCTCTTTTTGAGGAGTTGCAATAAGTTGATGGAAAATCGTATCAGAACTTTTGTCTTATGAAAGTAACTGGCTAGCTGAGGACTGCTGTTAGGAAAAGTGAACATTCTCAGTCAGTTCACAATACCTACAACATACAGATATTTTGGGTTTGGTTCCAAACCACCACAATAAAATGAGAACACAATAAAGTGAGTGAAAGGAATTTTTTCGGTTTCTCAGTACATATAAAAGTTGTTTACACTATACTGCAGTTCTATTAAGTGTGCGATAATATTTTGCCTAAAACAACAATGTATACACCTAGGCAATTTCTTAAAATAAGACAACATTCCACTGTTGACTCTTCCTTTCATAAATGATTTCTCCGTAGCATGTGATGTTATTTGAGTACATTTACCCACAGTAGAACCTGTTTCAAAACTGAAGTCCAACCCTGCCACTTCTTTACCAATTAAGTTTATGAATATTCTAAATCCTCTGTTGCCATTCCAACAGTCTTCATCGCATCTTCACCACGGGGAGATTCCATCTCAAGAAACCACATCCTTTGTTCATCCATAAGAAGCAGCTCCTCACATATTAAAGTTTTATCCTGAGATGGTGGCAATTCAGTCCCATCTGGAGGCTCCACTTCAGATTCTAGTTCTCTTGCTATTTCTATCACATCTGCATGACTTCCCTCCACTGAAGTCTTCCACCCCTCAAAGTCAGAGATGAGAGTTGGAATGGACTTCCTCCAAACTCCTGTTCATGTTGCTATTTTGACCTCTTCCCATAAACCACAAATGTTTCTCACATGCATCTAGAATGATGAATCCTTTCCGGGAAGTTTTCGATTTACTTTACCCAGATCCATCAAAGGAATCACTACCTATGACAGCTATAGTCTTATGAGATGTATTTCTTAAATAATAACAACTGAAAGTCAAAATGACTCCTTGGTCCACAGGCTACAGAATGAATGTCATATTAGCAGCCACAAAAGCAACATTAATCTCATTGTACATCTCCATCAGAACTCTTGGGTGACCAGGTGCATTGTCAATAACCAGTAATATTTTTAAAGGAATCTTTTTTTCTGAGCAGGTCTCAACAGTGGTCTTAAAATAGTCAGTAAACCATGTTATAAACAGGTGGGCTGTCATGTGAGCTTTGTTGTCCCATTTATAGACATAGGCAGGGTCAGTTTAGCATAATTCTTAAGGACCCTAGAAATTTTGGAATGGTAAATGAGTACTGCCTTCAACTTAAGGTCACCAGCTGCACTAGCCCCTAAGAGAATCAGTGTGTCCTTTGAAGCCAGGCTTTGACTTCTCTCCAGCTATGAAAGTCTTCTAATAGAAGGCTATTTCATCTACATTGAAAATCTGTTGTTTAGTGTAGTGGCCTTCATTAATTATGTTGGCTAGATCTTCTGGATTACTTCCTGCAGCTTCTCCATCAGCACTTGCTGCTTCACCTTGCACTTTCATGTTTTCCTTAAAGTTCATGAACCAACATCTGCTGGTTTCAAACTTTTCTGCAGCTTCCTCACCTGTCCCAGCCTTCATAAAATAAAATAGAGTTAGGGGCTTGCTCTGGATCAGTCTTTGGTTTAAGGGAATATTGTGGCTGGTTTAAGCTTCTTTCCAGACCACTCAAACTTTCTCCATACCAGCAGGAAAGCTGTTTCACCCTCTTATCATTTGTGTATTCACTGGAATAGCACCTTAAATTTCCTTCCGGAACTTCTCCTTTGCATTCACACCTTTGTTGTTTGGCACAAGAGGCCTACCTTTTGGCCTATGTCAGCTTCCAGTGCACCTTTCTCACTAAGCTCAATCATATCTAGCTTTTGATTCAAAGTGAGATACATACGGCTCTTCCTTCCACCTGAACACTTAGAGGCTACTGTAGGGTTATTAACTGGCCTAATTTCAACATTGTTGTGTCAGGGGACAGGGAGGCCCCAGGAAAGGAAAATATAGGGAACCACTCTTTGGTGGAGCTGTCAGAACACACATAAAATTTATCACGTTTGCCATCTTATGTGGGCATAGTTCGTGGTGCCCCAAAACAATTAGAATAGTAACACCAGAGGTCACTGATCACAGATCACCATAACAAATGTAGTAACAATGAAAAAGCTTGAAATATTGCAAGAATTGCCAAAATGTAACACAGAGACACAAAATGAGCAAATACTGTGGGAAGGGGGATATGGTGCCAATAGACTCACTTGACATAGGGTTGCCATAAACCTTCAATTTGTAAAAATGCAACACAAATGGGTACAACAGCAATATTAACTCTCATCATCACTCTGTACATGAGATCTCCAGGTTTACCCATCTTATAACTGAAAGTCTGTACCCATCTCTCTACTTCCCCCACCCACCCCAGTCCATGATAACCAGCATTCAACTCCCTACTTCCATGTGTTTGACTGTTTTAGATTCCACAGAGGAATCTAAAAGCGAAATCATGTAGTACTTTTCTTTCTGTGTTTGGGTGATTTCACTTAGCATCATGTCCTCCAGAATCATCCATGTTCTCACAAATGACAGTTCCTCCTTGTTTATGGCTCAATAGTATTCCATTATTATATACACATATATATATGTCATATTTCCTTTATCCATTCATCTGTTGATGGAAACTCAGGTTGTTTCCATATCTGGGCTACTGTAAATAATGCTGCAATGAACATGAGGCCGAAGATACCTCTTCAAGATAGGGACTTTATTTCCTTCGCATATATACCCAGAAGTGGGATGACTGGATCATATGGTAATTCTGTTTTTAATTTTTTGAGGAGCATCCATAATGTCTCTGTGACAGCTGTTATCACTATACATTGCACCAATAATACACAAGGCTTCCCTTTACTCCACATCTCACCAACACTCATTCTCTTTTCTCTCTTTTTTTTAAAGATTTTGTTTATTTATTTGACAGAGATCACAAGTAGGCAGAGAAGCAGGCAGAGAGAGAGGGGGAAGCAGGCTCCCTGCTGAGCAGAGAGCCCAATGCAGGGCTCGATCCCAGGACCCTGGGATCATGACCTGAGCCAAAGGCAGGGGCTTTAACCCACTGAGCCACCCAGGCATCCCCATTAACTTTTCCCTTTTTGGTAATAGCTATCCTTATAAGTGTGAGGTGATATCGCACTGTGGTTTTGATTTGCATTTCCCTAATGATAAGTGATGCTCAACACCTTTTCATATACCTGTTGGCCATTGTTTGTCTTCTTTGGAGAGATGTCTATTCAGGTCCTTAGCCCTTTTTTTTTAGCTGAGGTATTTGTTTTCCTGCTGTCACACTGTTCGAATTCCTCTCTTAGTCTTTTCTACTATAAATGTAGTACAACATATAAGAATGTTTTAAGTTTTAAGAATAAAATAAAATGTTAAAAAAATTTTTTTAACTCTCTTACTGGGGCGCCTGGGTGGCTCAGTCGGTTAAGTGTCTGCCTTCAACCCAGGTCATAATCCCAGAGTTCTGGGATCGAGTCCCACATCAGGCTCTGTGCTCAGTAGGGAGCCTGCTTCTCCCTTTCCCTCTGCTGCTCCCCCTGCTTGTGTGCTCTTTCTCTCGCTCTCACTCTTTCTCTCTCAAATAAATAAATAAAGGTTAAAAAAAAAGAAAGAAAGAAACCCTGTTACTAAAGGGAGAAGATGAGAATAAGCGATAGCTAAAATTGTACTTCATCCTGAAAAACCATCCTCTATCCAACTCACCATCAGGCTCCTCGGTGCTTAGCTTTTCTATTATTCTATGAGGCCCAGTTAACACAACCTTCCTCACAAAATCCTCATTACACCAAGTAATGTAATTGAATAGCTGTCTGTCCAACCAAATGGTGTTAACACAATGAGATTCCCCTTTTTGAACAGGACAGTAACAAATACTTGTGTGATTCTAGGTAATGCCCAAGCATGATGATATGCAGTATACATGACAATCCATATACTCTCAGTAGGAATGAAAATTGTTCCACTTTCCTGCACAGAAATTTTACTTGTAGTAAGTTAACCAAAATTTATAACTAAGATTGGTGGAAAGATTTAGTGAAGAAATCTTTCAGAGATTTGTATATAAAATTCCAATAATAAAAGATTGATAAATTGTCATGTGATAGATTTTTATAGATTCAGTAAAAGTAGTATTATAAAATAACTTTATTGGTCTAGAATATGAAAATGAAGTATTAAATGACAAAAAATATAACATGTCAAAAAATTATAACAATATGTATGGTTCCTTTAATTAAAAATAAAATGTGTTTCTTAAATATCTATATGAAAATATATAATCTAGGTAAGTACTAAGGCCAACATGTTCAAAGTAGTCATCTCTTGGTGAAATTGTGAGTGATAACATTTTTTTATTCTCTGCATGTCTAAATTTTCTAAATTTCTTCTCTAAACATGTTTAACTCGTATAATCAGAACAAATTAAAGTTTAGAAATAAGAAAGCAGTGACTGTCCCTAGGTGTTAAGGATTATGCTTTTCCCTTACTTTTCTATAATAAACAATAATTACTTTTATAATTGAAAAATAAATTGTATTTTTTAAAAACGGCCTAAGTATAATGTAAAATGAGAGAATAAGTTTGATTCCACAAGAGACTTTATCAGGATTGATACACTGTTGACAGATCCTGCCTGAGCCATTCTAATGTTAAACATACCACTGCAGAAACAATCACCCCCCCAAAATTAGTACAATATAAGCTGGTTCAGCGGCAAGAATTTCCAATTACAAATTGATCTTCATTGCCTTTGTAATACACAAAGGTAATTTTCCTCTTTGGATATGAAAAACAAATCCCGAGCTATGTTACAGTAAACCCACCAGTGCTAGCGTTGCTGCCAAGAATTGCCATTCATCATCCTCATTGGATAAATCATTCTCTCTAGTAAGGCAGAAGTTGGGTGGTAATTCAAATATTGTCAATATATCTAACTGTACTGTTGCTAACATCATCAACAGAGAATATGTTTGTTATATGGCAATATGTGATGTGAAAGCATTCATTTAACAAGCAAGAAAAATAACTTGTTTTGGATGACTACACGAGTACTTTTGTAAGACTGATCAAGGCTTTCTAATAGATACACTTTCTAGAACTTCCAGTACCTTACCATGGTTTTAACACAGGGTATTACTTATTCATGTTTCTTTATATAGGAGTCAAAAAGAATTCAACATCGTGTCTGTACTAAATACATCGAATTTTTCTCGATACAATCTCACAAATTTATCCCTCCACATGTTTATTCTTTTTTAAACTCTAAGTTCCATGGATCCAATTCATCTCCAGTCATTTTGATGCCTGGGTTAGATTAATTCCCAGTTAAAGGATACTTTTCAGGAGACTGAAGTCATGGGTTTGATCCTCTGCCGTCAGTTAGTCCTGCTTGAGTTGAGGCTAATAGACTGGTCTTACAATTGTGGCCATCCACTTCACGTATGGTGATGGTGACAAAGGGACTAAGAAAAACTGTACTGACAAATCAAAACTTGCTTTTGCCAACTGACTGAAAATAAATAGTAGCACAGCACCTTGAACATAGCAGTCATTCATTCATTCAAAAAACACTGAGACCTAGCAAGTGCCAAGCACTCTTAGAAGTTCTAAAAATACACAAATGAATATAACAATGTCACTGCCTTCATGGAGCTCTTATTTTGGAATTGGCTGTAAATGTTGTAGATCAGATTGTCAGAATCTATAACTCCTACCCCAAAGCAAGAATTCTCTAATTGCTCAATTAATTCTTAGTGGGTTTTTCAAATACCTCAGGAGCATCCAAAAGAGACACAATGAGTATCCCCATACCCTCTCTTCTCCATTCTCCAGCATCCAAATATCCAAGAAACTACCTGTTTTAAGCATGGAACAACTTCATTTTAAGTTCAACATATCAGAGTTCTGCATAAGATTTCATTTGCCAATGAGATTCCATTTGAGGGGAAAAAAAACAAAGGACATCGAGAGGGGAAAAAGCAAAGACCCCAATGACTAAGATATCATAAAGGTCCTCCAAAGAATCAGATGTCACTCAGGCCACGGAGTCTCACTGCTTTCTGAACAGCAGAGCTTCCTAAAAGATATAGCCCTGTGTCTGCACAGAGGTTACGTACTTCTAGAAACTAGACACTCGCTGACTCCAACACTCCTGAGTGTAATCCCGAGGCACATAGTGCATCCATAAAGTTGACCCACTTTGACCCACACAAAAGGGTTCCCTTAATTATATCTCTATTCACTTCTATAATGTAGAGAAGCTTGTCACTGTTATCATTATTCATCTTTCTTCCATACTAAACATTTTTCCCTTTTTTATCATGTTGTTTTTTCTATCATGATAAGTGTACTCTTTAATCCCGGTCCCCCTCCCTACAGACCATCTCTTATGCACTGTGTCAACTCATATCACCCTCATCTCTTTTTCCAGCCACTAACATTAGGAACAGATTCATGAAGATGCCATCTGATAGCACACTTCTCATCCTTCTCCAGGTATCTCTGATGCTGTGCTCAACACTTAAAAAGGAACAACCCGGGATGCACCTTCCTACCCCTTGCTACTTCAGACAGGGGTTTTGAGATACTCATTAAGATTTTCAAAAAGTGGGACGCCTGGGTGGCTCAGTTGGTTAAGCAGCTGTCTTCGGCTCGGGTCATGATCCCAGCGTCCTGGGATCGAGTCCCACATCGGGCTACTTGCTCGGCAGGGAGCCTGCTTCTCCCTCTGCCTCTGCCTGCCACTCTGTCTGCCTGTGCTCGCTCGCTCTCTCTCCCTCTGTCTCTGACAAATAAATAAATAAAATCTTTGAAAAAAAAGATTTTCAAAAAGTCCCCAAAAACAGGCTGTCTTGTATCCTTAGCAAAGTTGGTTACACATCCTTGTATTAACAGTCCATCTTTCCCTGTTCTGCTACCACGATCCCTCATATCTGCTCTCTAAGATCACATTCCTAAATCAATAATATGCAAATATGCCTTTGATTTTGGCTTTGATTTGGGGGAAGGGTAGCTTTTCTGTTGTCTTAGAAGGCAGCTTGAAAAGTAACATCAGCAAGATGGCACTCTAGGAGGTCTCAATGCTTCTCCATTCCTATCCCCCGTTAAAAAAAAAAAAAAAAAAAAGATTAAACAACTAGCTACCAGGGAAAACAGTTATGGGAGAACTCTGGAGTATGGCGAAGAGGCTGCAACAACTGGGGGATGACCACATGAAAAAGCCTAGTCCCCATCTGTGTTACCCCATCTCCTAGTCCAATACATCTCTTCCCATCTGTGTTACCCCATCTCCTAGTCCAATACATCTCTTCCCATCTGTGTTACCCCATCTCCTGGCCCAATACATCTCTTCCCCCCTCCATAGGGTATAAAGAAAGTGAGACCATTAAAAGACTTCATCTCCAAGGACCCAAGCAGCCCTGACCATGGCCATGAAAACCCACAGCCTTGGCCACCTAGGAACCTAGCAGTCTTTGCTGACACTGACATTGTTGATAGAGCTACCTGGATTCTACCCTGCTATGCCACTCCCCCAAAGCCAGAGATAATGCACTCCAGCCAGCTGGTGCCCCTGCACCCACCTGCAGGAAAAAGTATTTCCCTACTAAAGCCCTTCCTTTAAATCAAGAGGACATGACTGCTCCTTAAATCCATACTATATAGAAGTTCTTCAAAAAATTAAAAATAGAGGGGCGCCTGGGTGGCTCAGTGGGTTAAGCCTCTGCCTTCAGCTCAGGTCATGATCTCAGTGTCCTGGGATCGAACCCAGCATCAGGCTCTCTGTTCAGTGGGGAGCCTGCTTCCCTCTCTCTCTGCCTGCCTCTCTGCCTACTTGTGATCTCTCTGTCAAATAAATGAATAAAATCTTTAAAAAAATTAAAAATAGAATAATGATATGGTCGAGCATCCCACTTCTGGGTATTTATCCAAAGGTATCAAAATCAGGATATTGAAAAGATACCTGCATTCCCATGTTCATTATGACATTATTCATAATAAATGACTTATGGAAACAACCTAAATGTCCATCACTGGATGAAAAGATAAGGAAATGTGGTATAGACATACAATGGCATATCATTCAGCCTTTAAAATAAAAGAAACCTGACATTTGCTACATCATGGATGAACCTCAAGGCATTATGCTAAGTGAAATAAGCCAGACTCAGAATGACAATACTGCATAATCTCCTCCTATGTGAGATCTAAAAAAGACACATTTATAGAAGCAGAGAGCAGACTGATGGTTACCAGGGGCTGGTGGGAAGGAGAAATGGGGAGATGTTGATCCAAGGGTACAAACTTTCAGTTATAAAATTAGAAAGTTCTTGGGAATCTAATGTACAGCATGATGACTAAAATTAATAATACTGTACTCTATACTTGAACCTTGCTAACAGGGTAGATCTCCAATGACCTCATCTCTCTCTCTCTCTCTCTCACCACACACACACACACACACACACACACAAAGATGGTAACTGAGATAATGAATATGTTATTTAGCTTGATTGTGATGATTATTTCACAAAGTATACATATATAAATTACCAAGTTGATCCCCATACATATATACAATTTTTAATTGCTAATTATACCTCAAGAAAGCTGGAGAGAGAGAAAAAAAAAAGAAGGTAGCTTGATGTAGAGACTATAAGGAGCAAGGTGCAGACCTGAGTTTCAACTTTAGTTTACAACTGGTTTGTTGCAGGACTACACACAAGGTTCATAATCTAGGCATCTTTTATGAAGTCTGAAGAGGAGAGGTGACTGGGTGGCTCAGTTGGGTAACTGTCCGACTCTTGATTTCAGCTCAGGTCATGATCTCAGGGTCATGAGATGGAGCCCTGAATCAGGCTCCTTGCTCAGCAGGGAGCCTACTTGAGATTCTCTCTCCCTCTTCCCCTCCCCACTGCTCACAAAGTCTCTCTCTCTTAAAAAAAAAAATGCAAAGTAATTAAGGTAATATATAGTTGTTAGCTTCCAGACACCCAGACTCCCCTCCCAACCCATAGCCATTTTCAGCACCTATAGATTCCCAGAAGATAAGAATGTAGTAATTCAATGAAGGAGAAATTGAGACATTTTCTCCTATAAATGGTATTTCCTCTTTTTTCCCAGAAGTTTACTTGTTTACTTTGGAGGATTTTGCCCTTTAGAATTAGATATTCTAATACCTAATACCCTTTGGATAATGTTAATTTCAAGTAGTACTATTTTAAGAACATTTCAGATTCTACAATGCAGGTCCTTGTAATTTTTCAGGGAATTACCTGGGCTTCGGAGTAACTCAAGAAGACAGGTAAAGCAAGAAGGGAATAGAAACAGATCAGCAGGAAAATAGGACTGCTGAGATTCACTGAGATCCCAGATGCTACTAGGTTGCCAGTGAATTCTGGTGAATTTAATCAGTAAGATTCCAACAAAGTGCCTTCTCTGATCCTACCAAAGTACCCTTCACTGGCTTCCTATTCATAACCAGATCATAAGTAGCAGTTAGCACACTGAAACTTCATTGTTTATTTCCTTGTCTATATCATTCATTAGAAAATGTTATAAAACAAAGGAATCTTCTGCCTGGGGGGAGAGGCGGGGGGAGAAGTGTTCAGATATACAATATTTTGCATACACTTTCAGGAAGTTCATTTTCCTAGATTAAGAATCTCTGTATTTGACTCTGAGCATCTTGACAGAAGTGCTCAAATCATGTTAAACTCCCCATCTCCAATGTCCAGTTCCTAATACATAGAATCTATTCAGAAGTATTACTGGGAAAATTAATGGAAAAATGTTTTTCAAGTTGGGAAAAGAACTGAATAAATCATACAGGGGCTAAGGTTTGGCAGAGCAGGAATCATGAATAAACAAAGGGATGAGGAGGTGTCAAGATGAAATGGTTTAATATTATTTCACTTATATGTGGAATTTAAGAAACAAAACAGATGAACATATGGGAGGGGGAGGGAAAAAAACGAGAGAGAGAGGAAAATGAACCATAAGAGACTCTTAACAACAGAGAACAAACTGAGGGTTGATGGAAAGAGGTGGGTGGAAGGTGGGCTAGATGGGTGATGGGCATTAAAGGAGGGCACTTGTTGTGATGAGCACTGGGGTTTTATGTAAGTGATGAATCACTGAATTCTGCTCCTGAAACCAACATTGCACTGTATGATAACTAAAATTTAAATAAAATTTTGAAAAGAAAAAAAAAAAGACGAAATCATTTCGGTTGTGTGAAAAGGCAGAAAAATGACATAAAGGCAAAGATTGATGGTCTGAGAAGATTATGAGCATGTTCAGTATACAAGGAAGAGAATGGGAAAAAATGGGAATCTTGTAGTCGAAGAAAGCAATCTAACAGTGTAGATATATTTTGAGTTATTATCACATGACTCTCAGCAAGAGAAATAAATCATTTGTATAGTGACAAAACAAGTCTCTGTGTACAAACAGAAATGTAGACTGGAAAAACTATTAAAGATTTGATATATAGTGAGTAGAAAAGCAGATCTCATTTAACCTATAAAGGAGAGATTTGAGATGGGAAAAAAAACAGGAAACAGGAGACTTTATCATCCTATGATGATGATTTATCAAGTTGTCCCTACTGAGGTTCAATCTTAATTGTTTTCTGCAGCCTAGAAAGCTGCTACCAGGGAAATAATTGTGTGGTGGATTTTGTTCTTGTGACATAACTACTTAGCTCTCCAAAACATGGAAACCCAAGAAAACACTGTATATAACCAACCATCCATCCACCCACCCATCCAAATATCCATCCTATTATTCACTGAATAAGCGTTATTTACCAATAGATCCCAGAGGCTAGTACATAAAACTCACTTGATGAATCAAACACTTATGAACCGAGCATTGTGCTGATGGTTAAGTTTACAAAGATGAATAAGGCACCACCACAGCACTGAGGAGCTCACAATTTAGGAGAGAGTTGGAAATGTTAAGGAACAGTTATAATGCATTCTGATGATAGATATGCAGCTGGGGGTGTATAACTCTATCTTTTTAAAAACTATTAAGATTATGTAAATTCAGATTAATTGGAGGCAGAAGTGGAGAGATATTAGCAAGAATTGTAGGCACTTACAAACAACATATTAACCAAGTTGGATCAAGTTTTAAAAGTAATTTTTACACTTATGTGCAGTTGAAAGACTCTTTATCATACAACTGATAGTCTTAACCATCAGGACTTAACTCTAGCTTTTTCCATTGGAGCTGAACAGGTTACGCGGACTTCATTTCTGGGCAAGACATGCTGTGATGTGTCTTGAGTCAGCACTGCAAATGCTAGTTAAGGTTTCATATCAACAGTCCTCCTCAGCCAGCATCTGTGGGTGACTGAGAATAAGCCTTTTAACAACTTGCAAGGAATCATTTTTAAAAAGAAAAACAGTAAAAGAAAAAAAAAGTAAAAATAAAATAAATTTATGACCTTGGCTTTCCAACTTTTATCTGTGCACTTCTTGTCCAAATCATGTCCCCTGGGTCCCTCTCTGCACAAAGGGGAATGTTTCTCTCCTCTGTATGACTAGGATGCCTGCATTTCTCTCTACTCCCGGCCCCAGTAGGATGTCGACTTGTGATCAACAGAGAGAATAGATCATGGAGAAATGGGCTATTTTTCCACATGGCATGTTTCCCCATGACTGCCTTTTTCCTGGTCTGGAAGAAAAGTTTCCATGACAACCAAGTAGCTAACATTCACTCCGCACCAGCTGACTTGCTTGCCTCCCAAATGATCAGCTGGATATTGTGTTAAAATTATTTTACAGAGACGGACTAATCTGCAGGGATTATTTGTCTGTTTATTTTTGAGAAACTGGCTCCTTGGTTAAACTTTTTAAGTGGACCTAACTTCCTTTTCTGAGGCTTTAAGAGCATAATCTCAACTAAACAGAACAAGCTTAAACCAACATTAGACCGTCACCTCCTGGGACATAAAATATGAATGTGAACCATCCTTCCCCATGAAGGGCACATAAGTGCTTTGAGCAAGAACTAAGCTTTATTTTTCTTTCCCTCCTCATGTGCCTAACACATGGTCTAGCAGGTGGTATATATAAAATAAATGTTGAACATCCCATCACCCAAGCTTCTCCAAACAGAGTATTTATGTTTAGGTTGATGGGCTGAGGCAGAATCAACCTCCTAGTAATGTAATAATCTTACTTTTCTTAATGTCTGTCTATAAGAAGGGTGAAAATTTTGCAACAGAGAATTAGCACACACCAATTGTTAAGCTTGTGCGTGTAAGAAAGACTGTAAGGAAATATACCAAAATATTCACAAACGTTAGGTTTTGTAGGTGGAAATATGAGAGTATGTCTTCTGATTGTTCTCAATTTGATTTTTTTTTTCTTTTTTGTTAGCTAAACAAAGTTTTTTGTTGAGTATTGTCTTGGTCCTTTCAGGCTGCTGTAACAAGATACCACAGACTGTGTGGAGTTTTTTTGTTTTGGGGGGTTTTTTGACTGGGTAGTTGATCAACAAGAAACATTTATTTCTCATAGTTCTGGAAGCCAGGGAGTTCAAGATCAAGGTACCAGCATGGTCACATTCTGGGCCCTCTACCCAGCTCATACCTTCTTCTGGTCCTCACATGGTAGGGGTGTGAGGGATCTCTGTGAGGTCTCTTCTGTAAGAACATTAATCCTATTCAAGAGGGCTCCTCTGTGAAGACCTAAGCACCTCCCTGGGCCCTACCTTGTAATACCATCACATCAGGCATTGGGATGTCACCATATGAATTTTGGAAAGACACAAACATTCAGATCACACAGCAAGAGTCTATAATGTTCAAGGCACTGCACTACCCCAGGATAAGAAAGATTAACGGGTCTCTCATATTCAGAGCCATGAAAAGAAGAGGTAAGCTAAGTAAAAAACAACTTGGTAGAAGGATTATCTGCTCTGACATGCGTATCGACTGGTGGTATAACTATATCCTGTGCTGAGATGAAGGTCAGAGAGAGTTGGGAGCAAAAACGGCCAACAAACCCTTTACTCCTTCTCTATAGACAAATCAGATCTTCCATTAACTCACTTACTCTTTCTCCCGAAAACCTGATAAAGATGGAATCTCATCTGTATTACTGGGCTACATTTTTTTTGTGGCACATAAATTCCATCTGAACTGGAAAAACATGAATAAAGCATAAATACCTGGTAGGAAACCATACTTTCAGGATTTCTTGCAGAGACTCCTAACTGGGCCCACCCTTTGGAGGTCTGAAAGCTATGCATAAGCCTGTTTGTTGAGATACTGGTCCCTATGGGGCATGAAGCCTCCAGGTCCAGCAGCTAGTCTACCTGTCTAGTAGGAGTCTTGGTCCCTCATACCTAAACTCTCCTGGGGGATGGAGAGAAGAAAAGGTACAGGTGGCAGGAAGAGTCCAAGAGTGGGTTGTCAGGAGGATTATTCCTTCTGAAAAGAAATGCCTGACACAGCCCACCTGGGATGCTGTCTTTGCTTGTGGACCAACATCCATCAGATTGAACTGGTGCCAGCAGTTACTTGTTCAGCTCTTGTGAGTGTGAATATCTGGTTAAGAACATCCCCTACCAGGAGCTGCAGAGAGGAGGAGGACAGCCAGTTTTAGAAGAGTTGAGACCATCTCCTCAATTATTTCTTCACCAGAAAACACACAATAAGCATGACTCCATGTGACCTTCCTGAGGGCATGCTATCACAGCTTCCACAACATTCTTTATGCAGTCCTGGAGCGAGTGGGTCCAAGTGTGTGGTTATTGAATTCTTCACCCATGGTGGACACTAGATGTGCCATTCAAATCCCCCTTCAGAAAGGAAGGAGTAATGTCCCAGCTGCTGGTCATGCTGTGGGCAGGCAACCCTCAGCTCTCAGCCCCCTGTGGAGACTGACTGCCTTGGTGGAAGATACCTGTACCCGATTACTTAACAATGCAGGTGTAGAAAAGTCCAGACCCCTGAGCCCAACTTGAGACCATCCTGAAGAATTATCCCAGCTTCAGAACTCCCTATAGCACAGCTGTGGCTTCCATGAGGTTGTGCCAAGGTTCTTCTGCCTAATCCCCATTCCAAGAGGGCACCCTGAGAAATCTGAGAAATCTCCTGCCCACCAATTTCTACCTGTGACAACCCCTTATCAGAAACCTCTGTGAGATACTGATCATGTTTTGGGCGCCAGAATCAGCTCTGATAAATAGGAGAGGGTCTTCATGCACAGGAAGCTTACAAGTTAGAGGGCAGAAGTGTATCCGTTACAATGCAGTGTAGGGGCACCCGGGTGGCACAGCCAGTTAAGGGTCCAACTCTTGGTTTGAACTCAGGTCATGATCTCAGAGTCATGAGATCAAGCCCTGCATCAGGCTCTGAGCTCAGCACAGAATCCACTATAGTGGGGTGCCTGGGTGGCTCAGTGGGTTAAAGCATCTGCCTTCAGCTCAGGTCATGATCCCAGCGTCCTGGGATCAAGCCCTGCATCAGGCTCTCTGCTCAGCAGGGAGCCTGTTTCCCTCTCTCTCTCTGTCTCTGCCTGCCTCTCTGCCCACTTGTGATCTCTGTCTACCAAATAAATAAATAAAATATTTAAAAAAAAAAAAAAGAATCTGCTATAGTTTCTCTCCCCTTCTCCCTCTGCCCTTCCCCACATTCATTCTCTATGAATCAATCAATCAACTGATTTTTTTTTTTAAATGCAGTAGAATAAGAGCTGTGATGGGTAAACATTATGAGGGCCATATAAGGTATTCTCAACTGAATCTTGGGACAGTTAAGAAGGGATTTGTGAAGGAGGAGATGTCTACACTGGTTTCTAGGAGACACACAAGAACTAGGTAGTCTACACAAAGGAAAAAAGGAAGGAAGGAAGGAAAGAAAGAAAAGCAGAACAGTATTCCACATAGAACCATGTAGAAGGGACAACATGTTCAGAAAGCTGGATGAGTATGAAACGTGATTGACACTGTAGAGGAAGCAACTTATTTTTACTTACTCATGGAGCAGAATATAGGGGAGAGATGACATTCCATGCAAAAAATATTAAAAATATTCATCATAAAGAGATATTGAACTTTGATGCTAAAGGAAAGGAGAGGCGTGGAAGGTTTGAACATGTTTGTATTTTACCATTATCTTTGTGCCTACAGAGTGCAAAGTGGAATCAGGGAAGGGGACAGAAGATAGGAAGAGGAATGAAAAATAGGCTGGAGTATTTCTGGAGGGAAGGGGTGTTAGCCTGAACCAAACTGGGATAGAATCTGAGTGAAGAGAAAAGAAAAATTGAGACATTTTGGAGGTGGAATTGGTAAGACTTGGGGAGTCACTGAATGAGGGGTGGAAGTAAAAGAAAGGAAGGGATTGAGAGAAGGCTCAAATTTCTGACTTAAATAAATGGGCGGAGAAGGAAAAATACGAGAGGGCAAGATGCTTTAGCGATTTCTAGAAAAGGTGAATCTGACCTGTTTGTGGGACAACCAAACAGATATGTGTGGGGCTAGGACTGTGTGTGCGCGAACCCATGAGTAACAGAGAAATGCTTAGGGTGCTGGCCGGGGCGTCACCAGAATTTGTAACAGTCTTTCAGATCTCAACGATACAATATTACTCAGCAGTTATTAGATAGCCTGGCGTAGAGAACAGGTTTTGAAGTCAGGCACACCTCAGCTTTGATCTCTGTGACACTGCTTTCTTGCCACAGAGACCTGGGCAGGTTCTGTATCTGAGCCTCCCTCTCCCATGAGAAATGGGACTGCAATCACATTGTGCCAGGCTGTCGTAAGGGCTACACGAGATGATACACATCGAACATTCTGCACGGAGCAGGCCTTCAGTGAGTCTTTACTTCCCCAACCCAAACAGTTTCTAGTGATCTTTGTGGTGTCCCTCCCCCTCCTCTAGCACCTTCTGACTCCAGTTTCCACTTTAAACTCCTACTGTTAACAGAAAGCCTGGTTTCAATTACCTGATAAAGATCAGATCCTGCCCCCCCCCTTCTTTGTGGGGTCTGGCCCTGCAGGTGTTTGGAAGCCTCTCCGGCCTTGTCTACATCTAATTTACTTCCTTTCAGTTGAATGTTATTACAAGTCATGAATTATTCTCACATCATGTTTACTGCAAACAGATAACTATTATCTCCACCCGGCCTGCTTGGTTTTATCTTAGTGGCTTTACATTCTGCAACTTTTTAATTATTTCATTTTATTTCTCCACACAGAGAAAGGTTGTTTCTCTTCTGCATTGACACTTGGATTAAGAGAGGAAAACAGATTTGGAATTTAATATGCCTTTTCAAACATAAAAGTATGTTTATGTAAAGTATGTTCTGATTGTAAAGTTCAATGACCATATCAAGATTCTTTGGCTGGTAAAGGCAAAGTCTTTCAGATTCTCCTTTACATGGAGCTGAGTTCATTTCAGCAAGGGATCGCAGTCAAGTGAAGCAAGGCTTGGATGTTTCCAGAAGACAGGGCTCCTCCATTTGAGGGTTTACACAGGGGAGTAGAAGTAGATGAGATCAAAGGGTAGGTATCAGGCCATATCCAAAAAGGGGAATAATGGCCGAACTAGGGAAGAGAAAGCAGTTGTACACGATTTTTTTTTGGGGGGGGGGGGCACCAATACTCTGGAATCAGGTAAACCTAAGAGTATAGGGAGAGGGTTCAAGTCTGAAATATGAACCTGGGGCAGGGATATTTAAGCTTTCTGGCATCATGGTCAAATATATGCAAATAATACAATTCAAACTGCAGTAGCTAAGGACAGACCCTTTTGTCCTCATCCTGAGGGAGGCTCCTTAATTCCCATCCAAGACAATTATACTGGAGCCTTTAAAGATCCCGCATTCTGTCCTTACCCACCTCCTACTTTGCTTTACTCTCTCATCTCAACCCTCCACCTATGTGTCCACAGTACACACCCAATCAAGTCAGTTTCTCCTTTCTCTGCTCTTGATCACCCCCCACCCCCAACAGACTATGCACACATTCCATCTACCCTCCCCTGGGTTGCCTATCCCACGTACCTCTCTGCCAATTTAGAGGTCTGAAAGAAAATTACAGACCAAAAAACAAACTCCGCCTCTTCCTCGTTAGCCGTATCAATCAGCCTCAGTCAATGGAACTGAGAAGAAAGGGAACTAGTGTTTTAGGAGTACCAGCTGATTGCCCACCATTTAAATACTTGGCATGCCTTATCCCACTGAACCCTCCTGATGTTCCAATTTTACATTTGGGGGAACTGAGACTCCTTCACGTGACAAAGCTGGTAGATGAAAGAAAGACCTGGAACTTAGACACTGGTTATTGGGAGTCCAAGCTCCATTTGTGGCAAGTCCTACTATATACATGGCCCTTTGATGGTGCAATATTAATCATGTCTCCACGGTGAACCCCCAGCCCTCCATTATCAGCTATTTCTTGCCTTGTGTCAATGTCTTCCTGGTCCAGCATAAGCACAAAGTGAACTCAGGAATCACATTAGAAAGCAAATAGCTCCCAAGGCCTTTATTCGCCACTCTGGGTCTCTGGTATGCTTTGCATTTCTCGTACCTACACTGAAATATAATGCATTTTGTGATGTTAATACTGGAGTGGCATTTAGAGACCCAAAACCTGACACTCAGCTTTAAAATCCTATCATGAGATAAATATCCCCCTTCTGTGCCAGAAGGAAAAAAATCAAAATGAAAAAGCAATACATTTAATAATCAACCAAATGAACAGAAATGAGAGGAGCTACGCTGGCTGGTTTGATGCCAAGTCACCTCTGCCCTGTCTGCGGCTGATCCGCCACTTCCGTCCCCGGCTGCTTATTCAGTCACAAGCTTCACTTCCTGCTTGATATGCGTCCCGGGAGCTGCCTGTACCAGACAGCCTGAAATAAATTACCAAATGGACTCCAGGCAAACTTCTTGTTCTCCTTATGAATTTTGAAAAGTATAAAGAACATCCCGTGGACCACAGCATAGTCGTTTCAGGTATGCTGAGAAAAAGGCCTCTTTCCCCTTCTGGAGGATGTTATCTCCACGAGCCCAAGAACAGAGAGCCGCAGTAAGACCTCCTGTGTTTACAACTCCTTTTGCAACATGGTTCAGAGAAAAGATCATGGGCTATGGAGTCGGAGAGATTGAGTTCAACTCTGAGCTTTGCTACTGTCTGCGACCTAATGCAGTGTGCACTAGTTTCACTGACCTTCAGGATCTTCCCATATAAGGCAGATAAGCAGTTACAGTGGGAGGAGTATTGCAGTAATTTTGTAACAAGCTGATGTTTAAAGATACCTTCCTGGTACTGGGCATATAGTCCACATACAAGAACTGCTAAGCCCCTCCTCCGCCTTTGAAAAGAGGCAGCACCTTCCTCTTCCCAGCAACTTTATGGAACAGAAAAAGGACACGACATGTTGCATATGTTGATGAAACTGATGTATGAAGAGGTAAAATGACATGCTAACTGCCCTTCAGAAAACAGGAAAAAATTCTAGTCTTGACCGCTCACCTGAATTGTCTCCCCAATGTCAGAATTTTTTTCCTACTAATATGACTTCAGAAGCAATTAATGGTGCAATTACTGGGGTCGGAATCAGCTGCACGCCTTCCCCTGGCTCCCAAGGGAGGTAGACAGCTATAAACTGAGCCATATTCATTGTTTACCCAGAACACAGGACCACTGGGGGACATTACAAGGATCCTTCAACACAGGGTGGGGAGTAGGGGAAAGAGCCCTGATGGAGGAGTGAGAAGGCTTCCAGCCTGCTGTTGCTTCTGTCCTTAACTCACCAACTCACGGAGGGGGTTCTGGCTCCTCTCTTCTTCTGCTTCTCAAATTTGCATCTGAAAAGGATGGCACGGGGTCAGCTCTGCAGGTCTCAAATATGCTCTGCATCGTGATCATCTGGTGAACCTTAGTTTTAATTAACAGATTTCAATGTTTAGAGTAGTTTAGGGTTCACGGCAATACTGAGGGAAAATACAGAGTTTCCCACATGCCTCCCCCACCCCGCCCCAGGCACACGTGCAGCCTCACCCACATCCAAATCCAACACCAGTGTGGTACATTTGTTACCAATGATGAACCAACACTGACACATTTTTGTCAACCAAAGCCCATAGGTTGTATCAGAGTTCAGTCTTGCTGTTGCACATTCTGTGGGTTAGGACAACGTAAAATGACATGTATCCACCATTATTTCACTGCCCCCCCAAAATCCTCTGTGCTCTGCCTAGTCATCCCTCCCCAACCATCCACCCCTGTCAACCACATTTTTTTTAACTGTGTCCACTGGTTTTGCCGAGGTCAGAATGTCTTATAATTGGGACCATAGAGTGTACAGCCTTTTCAGATTGGCTTCTTTGACTTACTTAATATGCACTGAATATGCACTGAAGTTTCCTCCATGTCTTTTCATGGCTTAATAGCTTGTTCTTCTTAGCCTTGAATCTATTATATGAGTGTACCAGCGTGGTGAACATTTTTTAAACAGAAATCCCAGTTGAAATTTACTGCATCAGAGTCTTTGCATGCATTTTAACTAGGTCCTTGAGGGGATTCTGATCTAGATGATGGGACAGATTTCTCCTGGATTGAAAAAGTATGTTCGTTAATGCTTCCTAGATTTAAGTTGATTATTTTCCTTTGAGGGAAAATATTTCTTTCCTCTAAGATGGGCATGTCTGGGGCACCTGAGTGGCTCAGTGGGTTAAAGCCTCTGCCTTCAGCTCCGGTCATGATACCAGGGTCCTGGGATCGAGCCCCACATCGGGCTCTCTGCTCAGCAGGGAGCCTGCTTCCTCCTCTCTCTCTGCCTGCCTCTCTGCCTGCTGGTGATCTCTGTCTGTCAAATAAATAAACAAAATCTTTAAAAAAAAAAAAAGATGGGCATGTCTGTGCTTCGTCCCACATCCTTCGCTCAGCCAATGTGTCCCAGCCAGGGGAGAATATAGGAGACTGTGGAAAGAATGGCTCCTCCCACCTGCTAGAGTTAAATTTTGCTCTCAGTTCTTCATCATTTGGAAGGGAGGAAGGAGAGGTGTCAAGAGACAGAGTGTTGGAAACAGATAAAGGACTAAGCTATTTTATACCCTAGTTTTTGCCACGTGACAGGTAATCTAGAGAAATTGTCTCTTTAGCTCTATTTCTATAGGAAGCAATATGTACCCACTTATAAGGAAACCAAGACCAGAGACTTTAGGTCACATTTGCATTGACAGATCAAGATTCAATCTAATGTCTGCCTGTATGCCTGTAATATTATTTTACCTGCTTCAATCCAGACTAAGACTGGCCACATGTGTTCATTTTAACCTAAGCATTTGACAGACACAAGATACAAAAGATTGGTGAACTATGTCCTAAATGAATAATTGTTCAGGAGTATACAGCTTCTTCTTGAATAGACTAATTATAATAGAGAGTAGAGTGAAATTGGTTAATATTCCTGGTATTTTTAAGTGACTCAATTTCTGACATTTTTTGATAGCACAGGCCTCAGACAGAGACATCTCTTAAAGCTATAGATGATTCAGTAAAGCCTGTTAAATCCCAAATTCATAATTACACTAGGCCATGGTGGCTCATTTCCTTAGCTCAACTTGACACACCTTTTGATCAAGGAGATCCAGGCTAATGGTGCCTGCAATTTATCATGCTTCTAGAAGATTCTGTTCTACTATGCCTCAAACACATTTATAGCTTCTTTAGACTAAACATCAATTCCCTCAACATTAAAAAACAGCCAACAATGAATAAGGAAGAGGGTTTGATCCTAACTACATGGAGTGTGTTTCTTTTTAAATCCTCTCCGAGGGCTCCTAATGACATATAACTCATATTGTAGTCACAGAATGAGCCACATTTGCCCCTGGGCCTTCTCAGTCTGGTAACACATTAGACATTTGGGATGCACTTTAATTCTCTCCTACCGTTCACTGCCTTATATTTCCAAAGAGCTAGTAGCTCAGTGCAAATGAGGTCAAGGTCCCAGGCTTGATTTCTCCTGGGCACAAATGATTATCCATCTCTTGTTTAGACATATAAATATCACTGAACCTTGCCAGTTCTGACTATTTTTTCTTCACGGACAAGTTCTAATAGAGAAAAGAGGGTCATTTCATCCTCTGGCTCTCAGTGTCCTAATCTATAAAGTAAGAAGAAGAATAAAAAATCCTTATTACATATCTTGTAATGTCTAAAGAAGTATCTTAGGAAATAATTTCTATCAATGTACTTATTAAACATTATAGAAAGAAAAGCAGGAGGAAGGAGGGGGGGAGGAAAGTATGGAAAAGTTTTGGTAAGATGGTATTAATAGAGTATCACAGTGGCCTTTCATTCTTTTTCCCTACCCAAGGTCCATCTTCCATTTGGATTATACTATCAACCCCGCTCCTTATCTCCAGAACTCACATGCTCCCACTTTGTATTTACATGGTTTGATACACCTCCTAGATCTAGGACTGGATCTATGTTACAGGTCTCACCAATCAATTTAGTTCCATTTCTTGGCCACAGTGATTATTTCCAGATTGGCACAGACCTACATCAAACCAAAGTCAGTCTTACAACTTTTACAAAACACCTGGACAAAGGGCCTTCTCCACAAACTTGGAAAGTGAAAAAGTGAGTCTGCAATGTCTTGGAACCATCCTGAGTTGACAGCCTGCCTGAAACCCAAACAGAACTGTAGAATCTAAGGATATAGAGAACTCGCCTGTGATAATACTGTTGGAGCTCCTAGATCTAGCTATGCCTGAAGCTAATATTTTAAATTGTCAACATATTAATTTCCTTCTCATTTGAAGCCAGTTTAGAGTTCAGTTTCAGTCACCGAGACTGGAGAGTCCTGCTTGGCATGAGCACAGAAAGTAGAAATAACGTTCCAACTGGCTACCACACATCGGACAGCCTGTGCCTGGAAATAGAAAGGACAGAAGCTGTACACCTAACTCATTTAAATCTTAACTGTACTAACTACTGGTGTTGTAACTAGGGCTGAGCACATTACTTAATCTCTCTAAGCTTTATCTTTGCAGCAAAACAGAGAGACAGTGAATACCCCATGGGATTACCCAGAGGATTAAATGAAATGAAATATGTTAAGAGTGTGGCACACTGTGTGTGCTCCACACACTGTCTCCTAGCTTCCTGATGACCCCTTGGAAACCCAGAGAGGAGAAGAAATTGGACAAGTTCTCAGTGATTGTGCCCTTGAGGCTGTCAGCTGCATGCCATGTTCCAGGTTCAGTTTTCCATTTGCTTGAGTTCCAACACAGTGTGACTAACCAAATTACTATCTCCAACCAGCTGGAGTTATTGCTTCATTCTCCATAAAACCCAGAATCCTTTCATCAGCATAAATATTTTTTTAAAACAGGGAGGGGGAAGGGAGAGGTTGTGCCACAGAGAGAATATCTAAGGCAATTGGAAGCACAGCAAGAGGGAAAAAAGAAATCCTTCATCCAGAGAGCTTTGTAAAGGAAGACATCTGTGAATGGAAGGCACAGATTTGGTCTTTTTTAAAACACTTGGTCAGAAAACAAACAAGGAAACCCTGAGCAATTCAGGAAGAACATTTAAAAAAAAGAAAAAAGGCTAGGAAGAACTTGCACATATTAAAATGGAAACCAAACTCAAAAAGGATAGCTCCTAATTTCTACACTGCTTGTGTGTTGCCAAGCTCTCTGTGTGTCTGATCTGCAACCCTCCACATCCCAGCACGTGGATGTTCCATTTCATCCTTTTACCAATGAGGCTGGAAAGGGTCCAAGAAAGCTCAGGAAAGTTACAAGCCCACTGCCTCCCCTCCTCATTACTGCCTTCCTGTCGCAAGCCTTGTTCTCCTTACCTCAGAGCTGGTGTCTATGTAGCAACCTGACAATCTATGTCCCAAAGAGCACCTAGAATGGTCTTACCAAAAACATGTAATAACAAATCAGACCATCCCTGCTTCACATGATCCAATCGCTCTGGAAAGCATGTTGGTAACTTCTTTAAAACTACACACGCAACTACCAGATGACCCAGCAATTGTTCTCTTTGGACTTTATCCAAAAGAAATGAAAACTTACATTCAGACATATACCTGTCTACAAGCATTTGTAGCAGCTTTATTCAGAATAGCCAAAAACCAGAAACAACTCAGTAGGTGACAACTACAGAAACTGGGGTACATCCATACCCAGTAACATTACTCAATGAGAAGAAACAAACCATCAACACACGTATATTGATACATATTGATGTTGAAAAAAAGTCAATCCCAGAAGATCACATACTGTTAATTTCATACATACGACATTTTTTAAACGACAGACTTACAGAAATGGAGAACAGATGAGTGGTTGCCAGGGGTTAGGGCTGGGTATGGAGGCAGCAGGGGCATGGATGTGACCATGAAACTGTTCTGTATCTTGACCATGGTGATGGATACATGACTCTACATAGGTGACAAAACCACAGAGCTAGGGGCACCTGGGTGGCTCAGTCAGTTAAGTGTCTGCCTTTAGATCCGGTCATGATCCTGGGGTCCTGGAATCAAGCCCCACATTGGGCTCCCTGCTCAGTGGGGAGTCTGTTTCTCCCTCTCTCTCTAACCCTCCCCCACTGCTTGTGCTCTCAATCGCTCTCTCTCAAGTAAATATATAAATAATCTTTAAAAAAAAAAAGGGGGGGGGGAGGAGCAACATGGTGGAGTAGTAGGGGACCTAAATATCATCAGGAGTTCAGCTAGATAGTTACCAAACCATTCTGAACACCTACAGACTCAACAGGAGGTCGAAGAGAAGAAGAGCAGCAATTCTAGGAACTCAACGTCAACCACTTTCTGGAAGGTAGGACATGCGGAGAAGCGAATCCGAGACAACATTCAAGAAGATAGACTGCAGGGGGAAGGGCCAGCTCCCAGCAAGCAGTGGAGCAGCGGAGCACAAAATCGGAACTTTTAGAAGTCTGCTCCACCAAGGGACATTGCTGCAGAGGCTAAGCGGGGGCTGGAGGCTGTCCTGGGGACAGTGTGGTCTCGGGACCCGCAGGGCCACAAAAAGACCAGGGGTGTCTGAGTGTGGCATAGCTCCCAGGTATTGGAAAGGAGAATCCAGCCGCAAAGTCGGAGCTGAGGAGTGCACTCTCAGCTTGGGATTACCTTAAACCATGATCCAAGGCACAGTTGGGCCACTGCTCTTCCAGCAGGAACTGACAAGTGACAGATCCAGAGAGACCCCCTCCTTCCTCTTCCAGGAGGAGCAGCGTGGGAATGCATGGCGGGAATCTCCTGGGTTTGGAGACTCCAAACAAGGCCATGCACCAGAGATAGAATCTCCTGGGTTTGGAGACTCCAAACAAGGCCATGCACCTCAGTCACAGGACAGGTGAGCTCAGAATGTGGCCAGAGACCAGGGAGACAGGAGTTATTGACTGCTTTTCTCTGAGGGCACATTGGGGAGTGGGGCTCCAAGGTCTCAGCTTCCACGGGGCCAGAGATTGGGAAGCCACCATTTTCATTCCTGTCCTCCAAAGCTCTATGGAAAACATTCAGGGAACAAAAGGTCCCAAGAGCAAACCCAAGCAGATCACTTACAAGACTTACTAAGACTTACTAAGACTTACAAGTCTTAGTGACAAAGAGAAAATACTGAAAGCAACTTGGGACAAGAAGTCTGTAACATAAAATGGTAGAAATATTAGATTGGCAGAAGACCTATCCACAGAGACCTTGCAGGCCAGAAAGGACTTGCATGATATATTCAGAGCACTAAAGAAAAATATGCCACCAAGAATACTTATCCAGCTAGGCTGTCATTGAAAAGAAATAAAAGGCATCCAAATCAGCAAAAAATAGAAGTCAAACTATCACTCTTTGCAGATGATATGATACTTTATGTGGAAAACCCAAAACTCCACACCAAAACTGTTAGAACTCATACAGGAATTCAGCTGTGTCAGGATATAAAATCAATGTACAGAAATCAGATGCATATCTATACACCAACAGCAAGACAGAAGAAAGAGAAATTAAGGAGTCGATCTCATTTACAATTACACCCAAAACCATAAGATACCTAGGAATAAACCTAACCAAAGAGGCAAAGAACCTGTACTCAGAAAACTATAAAGTACTCATGAAATAAAATGGAAGAAGACACAAAGAAATGGAAAAAAGTTCCATGCTGATGGATTGAAAGGACAAATATTATGAAAATGTCTGTGCCACCTAAAGCAATCTACATGTTTAATGTAATCCCTATCAAAATACCATCATTTTTTTTTCAGAGAAATGAAACAAATAATCGTAAAATTTATATGGAGCCAGAAAAGACCCCAAATAGCCAAAGGAATATTTAAAAAGAAAGCCAAAGTTGGTGGCATCACCATTCCAGACTTCAAGCTCTATTACAAAGCTGTCATCATCAAGACAGTATGGTACTGGCACAAAAACAGACACATAGATCAATGGAACAGAATAGAGAGCCCAGAAATGGACCCTCAACTCTATGGTCAACTAATCTTCAACAAAGCAGGAAAGAATGTCCAATGGAAAAAAAGGCAGTATCTTCAACAAATAGTGTTGGGAAAATTGGACAGCCACATGCAGAAAAATGAAACTTGACCATTTTCTTACACCACACACAAAAATAGACTCAAAATGGATGAAAGATCTCAATGTGAGAAAGGAATCCATCAAAATCCTTGAGGAGAACGCAGGCAGCAACTTCTTCAACCTCAGCCGCAGCAACTTCTTCCTAGAAACATCACCAAAGGCAAGAGAAGCAAGGGCAAAAATGAACTATTGGGACTTCATCAAGATCAAAACCTTCTGCACAGCAAAGGAAACAGTCAACAAAACCAAAAGACAACTGACAGAATGGGAGAAGATATTTGCAAATGACATATCAGATAAAGGGCTAGGATCCAAAATCTATAAAGAGCTTATCAAACTCAACACCCAAAGAACAAATAATCAAGAAATGGACAGAAGACATGAACAGACATTTCTGCAAAGAAGACTTTGAAATAGCCAATAGAAAAGTGAAAAAGTGCTCCGCATCACTCGGCATCTGGGAAATACAAATCAAAACCACAGTGAGATACCACCTCACACCAGTCAGAATGGCTAAAATTAACAAGTCAGGAAATGACAGATGTTGGCGAGGATGTGGAGAAAGGGGAACCCTCTTATACTCTTGGTGGGAATGCAAGCTGGTGCAGTCACTCTGGAAAACCGTATGGAGATTCCTCAAAAAGTTGAAAATAGAGCTACCCTACGACCCAGCAATCGCACTACTGGGTATTTACCCTAAAGATACAAATGTAGTGATCTGAAGAGGCATGTGAACCCGAATGTTTATAGCAGCAATGTCTACAATAGCCAAACTATGAAAGAACCTAGATATCCATCAACAGAATGAATGGATAAAGAAGATGTGACAGATAGATAGATAGATAGATAGATATATCACATCTTCTTTATCCATTCATCTGTGTGCGCTCACACACACACACACACACACACACACACAGTGGAATACTATCCAGCCATGAAAAAATGAAATCTTGGGTGGGGGAGAATAGTAAGAAAAAGGAAGTAAGAAAGGAATGTCTATGGAATACACAGAAACTTCCCAAATAAAATGCCACTGATGGTTAAAAAAAAAAAAATGAAATCTTGCCATTTGCAAGGACGTGGATGTAACTAGAGGGTATTATGCTAAGCAAAATAAGTCAATCAGAGAAAGACAATTATCATATTATCTCCCTGATATGAGGAATTTGAGAGGCATGGTGGGGGGTCATGGGGTGTAGGGAGGGAAAAAATGAAACAAGATGGGATCAGGAGGGAGACAAACCATAAGAGACTCTTAATATCAGGAAACAAACTGAGGGTTGCTGGGGTGTGTTGGGGGGAGGGATAAGGTGGCTGGGTTATGAACATTGGGAAGGTGCTATGGTGCTATGGTGAGTGCTATGAATTGTGTAAGACTGATGATTCAGAGACCTGTAACCCTGAAGCAAATAATACATTATATATTAATTTTTAAAAATCTTTAGAAAAAATGCACAGAACTAAATATGCTTGCAAATGCATGCATGCACACACACATACAAATAAAACTGAACACATCAGAATAAGATCAGTGGATTATATCCATATCAATATGCTAGTTGTGAAACTACATTACAATGTTGCAGATATGAACCAAGGGAAGTTGAGTACAAGGTATACAAGAGCTATTGGCATTATTTCTTACCACTGCATATGAACTCACAATTATCTCAAAATAAAAGATTTGACTTTTTCTTAATCACCCAATATATTCTCATCACATTAAGAATAACATCGGAAAAAGAAAAAAAAAAGAATAACATCGCACACACTTGGGTGGTGATGTCAGTTAATCCTGGGACTCTTGGTTCCACTCAGACCCTGATCTTACGATCCTAAGATCCAGTGCTCAGAGTGGGTCTCTGCACTCATTGGGGAGTCTGCTTGGGATTCTCTCTCCCTTTCCCTCTGCCCCTCTTACTCATGCACTCTCTCTCCCTCTCTCAAATAAATAAATAAATCTTTTTTTTGTTTTTTTAAAAATTCTTCCCATCTGACAGAGAGAGATCACAAGGAGGCAGAGAGGCAGGCAGAGAGAGAGGGAAGCAGGGTCCCTGCTGAGCAGAGAGCCTGATGTGGGGCTCAATCCCAGGACCCTGAGATCATGACCAGAGCCGAAGGCAGAGGCTTTAACCCATTGAGCCACCCAGGCGCCCCTAAATAAATCTTTTAAAAAGAAGGATAACAACATTGCCATGGTGCGTGGATGGCTCAGTCAGTTGGTCTCAATCTCAAGATGGTGTGAGTTCCGCCAGTAATGGGCTCCATGCTGGACATGGAAACTACTTAAAAAAATAAAGTAGCATGGAAGGCATGTAGTGGGAGCAGAGAGCTGACCCCAAAGAGTCAGGAAGCCCCAGCACCTCTGCAGCAGACCTAGTTACCATCACACCCAGTGGGGAGCCAAGCTGCTCCAGTCACCATCACCTGTAACCAAAACCAAATTCCAGCAGCCCCCCTCAGCCCTGCCCACATCCAGCCCCCCCACCACCCACAGCCGCTCTGGGAGCAGAGTGCTCATGTGGGTGGTGCCTGCCTCGGGGGACAAAAAAGTCTTGGCAAGGATGTTTCGGGAACCGTAAAGTGTGAAAGAGATGTGGCTCCATCAACAGAGATGACACCAGAGAAGACATATTTGCACAGCGGCCTTCCATACAGAACCCCCTCGACAAGTAGCTTGGCATGCATTTGAAACAGAGACTGTGGAGTCTGATGTGGAGGAGAAAGGGTGCAGAAGTGGTCAAAGTCATAAGCCCCGGTGGAGTTCAAGGCAGGGCAGCAAATATGCTGCAGTCTGGAACTGCTGTGGGTGCTGCCCTCCCCCTAACACACGTCCTGAGCACCTCCCACACAATCCCAACAGCATTACCAGAACAGCCGAGAGAGAAGAGAATGAGAGATCCAAGACAGAGCTCCCGAAGGCCAGGCCCAACTGCAAGGCCCCACCGCATGGCCCCAACTTTCTACCTACAGAGACCTCGGGACACCACCAGGGTTCAAGCACTCCCCTACAAGGAGGAAGAATGGAGGGGGCTGATAACCAGGGTGCAGGAGAGCAAGGCAGACCAGTGAGGCAGAGTATGCAGGGATTTGGAGACCACTGTTCTTGCCAAAGACAGCTACAGATGACAATGAAGGAGATGAGGACAATCAAGGAGAGGAGACCCAGCAGCAGCAGCCACCTTGGCGTGGGTACCACTACAACTCAACTCCCAACACAGATGCCAGAAAACCCTAAACCACAAGATGGCAGAGACTAGAGCAGCCGATCCACCAGCTGACGATCCGTCTACCCCCCAGCCTGCTCACCATCTCTACCATCATCCTGTTTAGTCATCCAAAAAGAAGAAATGAGCAGGAAATTTCAGCAATAAGAAGCAAACAAAAGATTGCAGCCAGAGATCTTAAGTGCTTACTTCTTGCCCACTGATCAGACAACCAGAACTACCTGCATTATCTATGTGGCATGTTGGGTTTTGTTTTTTTTTATTGTTTTCACCTAAAGATACCTTTTTTGGGTAATGACAATCATGGTTTCATTTTTCTTTTAAATCTTTTTCTTTTTAAATTGTTTTATATCTGGTCAAGTTGAGGTTTCTAAGAACATCACTTTAATTTGTAATAAAAGTTTGCAACTTGATTTCTTAAAAAAAAAAAAACTACAAACCACCTGTTAACAAAGATCTTAAATAATTACATGATAGATAGATAGATAGATAGATAGACAGACAGATGATACCATTGCATTACTTGTCCTGGCTCACAGAGCCCTACCCAATGTGGGCCTGATCTCATCTTGCCATGCCCTTACCCTACTCCTGAAGGCATCCCAAGGACCTTAGCAAAAGTTGTTTAGGAACTCTAACTTCTGAAGGACTAGTTCCTTCCTGTCACTCAGTTCCCAGCATGTTTCCTTCTCAGGGAGGCTCCTCCTAACTACACACTCAGAGACATCCAGCCATCCTATTACATCACCCTGATTTAATTATCATTCTGGCATCTCCCATTCATTTCCTTTTTCATGTCATTTAATATTTGTTTCCCTCCACTAGAAAATAAGCTCCTTAAGAGCAGGGATTCTATTTGTTATCTATTGTTTTCTGCTATATTTCTGTCATCTGAAATAGTATGACATACATAGTAGGTGCTCAATAAATGTTTATGGAGTGGATATAGATATGCATGCATGATAAGTTGTGGAAAGAGGTCTTGTTTAATACCTAGTCATGTCCCTCTTGGTGTTCAAGATGCCCTCCTATCTCCAAGGAGTTCAAAGTCCTCATCTAAATACTACACTTTGTATTCTAAGCTGTATTTTTTTTTAAGATTTTATTTATTTATTTGTCAGAGAGAGAGAGAGAGAGCACAGGCAGACAGAGTGGCAGGCAGAGGCAGAGGGAGAAGCAGGCTCCCTGCTGAGCAAGGAGCCCGATGTGGGACTCGATCCCAGGATGCTGGGATCATGACCTGAGCCGAAGGCAGCCACTTAACCAACTGAGCCACCCAGGCATCCCAACACCTTAGTATTCTAATTGAAGTCTCAATATCGGTAGGACAGCCCAGACCTGAAGGAGCCAAGAATTCAGAGAACAGACACATTCTAGGGATGGACAGAAGAATGGGGAAGAACCCAGGAATATAGGTGGTAATAGAAAGGTGGACAAAATGGAAAATCCAGGTAAATTTACCACACCGACCTCCCCCAGGCTCCCAGCACAGTGCTATACACTGTAGAGATTAAGAGATGAAAAAATCCCAGTCTGAAGCATATAGATAGTCCCTGAGACTCTATCTGAGGGGCCCAGCAGGAAGGGGCATCATCTGAGTAACTTGACAGGTAGGCTGGACAACCTGAGCACAACAGTCAGAGCTAAGAGAACTTTAAAATTGTCACCTTATACTAGGATGTCTGGGTGGCTCAATCAGTTGGACTTCAGACTCTTGGTTTCGACTCAGGTTGTGATCCCAGGGTCCTTGGATCCACACTCAGGGCAGAATCTGCTTGGGACTTTCTCTCCCTCTCCCTCTATCCCTCCCCTACCCACCCATCTTGCTCGCTCTCTCTCATAAAATAAACAAATCTTTTTTTTTTTTATAAAGTCATATTTTGGGTGACATAGGAACAAACATAGGAACATAGGAACAAACATAGGAACAAACCCAGAGATACCTACCACCCCCCCTTCAACTGGAACAGGTGCACTTTTACTTATATCGTTTACTGGGCTTCTTTGATCCACACATGACCCCACGGTTCCCACAGTTAAGAAGTATTTGAAGCCACTCTACATAAGGCAGACCCAGATCTTGGACCAGATTAACAGTAAAAGATTTTGAAAACATTCCATCATTTTAAGACAATATTTGCTTTAAACCTTTTCCACTGCTGTCTTTATGAAATACATAAATAGAAGCAATGTACTGACATTCTCATATTCAAGTCCCCAGTGGGTTTCATTGTCAGAGTCCCCTGGGGTTCTCAAGTTGCTTTCTTCATGACTGCCAGCCAGGCCAGACCCGGAACAGGCTATCATATGCTTTGCACATCCCACTCCAATTGGAACAGAGCTGGCTCATTCTTCAGAAGAGAACAAAGGCTGGTATTGATTTCTCTATGAACAACAGTGCTTAACTCTGGTGCTTTTAGCCTGAGGGGCCCTGGAAGCTTCAAGTATTTTTCCTGGAAGAGAGTAAGGCATCCCCCTTTCTCTGGACTGGGGCTGCTTGTTCCCATGGCTTCTCAGATCTGCAGCAGGAAGCACCATTCATGAGCTGAGCAGCTATACTGCAAAAAAGCAGTGCGCTGTGTCTTTACCAAGTTCCCACATTCTCACCTGCCACCATTTGCCTTAGTGCTTACCAAGACCTGCCATTCTGATTCACTAATTAACCAGATCAAATTCAGAAAAAAATGGTTGCCTCTAAGGCAAGTATAGAGTTCCATGGGATGCCTGGGTGGCTCAGTCAGTTAAGCATCTGACAGGGAGATCATCCCATGTCATGATCTCAGGGTCTTGGGATCGAGCCCCATGTTCAGCTCTCTGCTCAGTGGGAAGTCTGCTTCGCACTCTCCTTCTGATCTCCCCCTCACTTGTTCTCTCTCTCTCTCTCTCTCTCTCAAATAAATAAATAAAATCTAAAAAAATAAAAAATAAGATAAGTATAGGGTTCCAAAGGATAACAAAGGACATTCCAGTATTTTCTCTGATACAGCCCTGCCAGCAGACCTATATGTAAGAGTAAAGGCAGGGATTTCCATAACCATTTCACAGATGAGAAAATTGATTGAACAAAGCATTTCAAAAGTGCAGGCAAGAACCTAAGTCTTTGAGTTCTATTCACCCTGTTGTGCTTCCTGCCATAAAAATCATCTGTTTTCCCCCCTGAGTTTTTTTAACTAAACTGATCAAAATGATTGTTTCCTTTAATCAGAGCCAACTTTAACCCATATCCAGTAAAATTAGTCTTGACATACGTCTCTGAAATCTCAAATCTCCCCTTTCCCATAGGACCAGCCAGAACAGTTATCCCTTCCATGACTCTATCAGTACTGGAAAACATCTGTTTCTCCTGATGGAAAAGTTACAAAAACAGTTTGCTCAAAAACAGTCTCATATGGTAAAAAGAATAACAATGATAAATAATTTACTTAATATCTGTTGCCCG